>JAKWJD010000644.1:0-54424 GCA_027705065.1 Solanum peruvianum
TCATGGCAGTCAAAGTTGCAGAAGTGTGTTGCCCTATCTACAACTGAAGCTGAGTATACTACGGCTACTGAAGCCGGCAAGGAGATGATATGGCTAAAGCGATTCTTCAAGAGCTTTTTTTGAATCAGATGGAGTATAATGTCTATTGTGACAGCCAGAGTGCAATAGACTTGAAGCAAGAACTCCATGTACCATGCAAGAACAAAACACATTGACGTCAGATATCATTGGATTCGTGAGAAAGTGGAGAATGAATCATTTCATGTCAAAAAAATTCACACAAGTGAAAATCCTGCAGATATACTGACCAAGATCATACCGAAAGACAAGTTCGAGTTATGCAAAGAACTTGTGGGTATGAGCTCTCTCTAAAGAAGTTGAAGATACCTTCTTCCAGTAAATGGGACTGGAGGGGGAGATTTGTTGAATCCATCCCATTGTTTTAGTCAACTTTAGCTATTCAATTGTTACAAAGCAATTGTTAAAAAAGAATAGTAATTGGATTTGAAAAGAAAAGATTTGGTAGTTGGCAAATTGGTAAGATTTGCAACCATTCTTGACTTTGCTATGTTTAAATATGTCATTAGTGACATAGGCAATGGGTTTATCCTTCTATAAATAGAGCCATTCTTGCTCATTTGTAGAACATACCAAGTTGGAGAGAAAAATCATTTTGAGAGCAAAGTGAGGTATTCCATAGACTATATAAGAAAAAATAGTAGTGAAGAAAAAATAGAATGTGAGCGATATTTTAGTAAGACGGAAACCAAAAGAGTGTTGTTCCTTTTGAGTGTGTAGTAGTCACTTTGAGTAGTATTGTATTCGTGACTACACAGTGTAAAATTCCTTACTATAGTAATATCAATTGCTCCTCTTAGTCCGTGATTTTTCCCTTATCAGAAGGGTTTCCACGTAAAATTCTTGATGTCGTTATTTTCCCATTTTATTTCCATTACTTTTACCATATATACTTTTGTGTTTGTCCGCGTTTTCCCAACAATTACAAGGACAAAAGACGCAGCAAAAGTGCTAGCTCGAAAAAAATAATTCAGCACCAAAAACTAACAGAAGATGATAAAAGCAGAACTATATTGATAGATTGTGCTATACATGGGAATATAATTGGATAGAGATGATAATAAACGGGGTGACGTACAAACAATCAAAACTTATACTCTAGTGGTATCTATGAGGGTCTTCTATATGGTAGGCATGGATTCAATTCAAACTACACCTTATCCCTTCCACAATTTCTCCATGATTAGGGTCCTTCTACATGGTAGGCAAAATTGCTTCGAAGTAGTTATTTTTGTTTTTTCTTCTAAAAACTACATGTTTTTAGTAGTTGAGCTGACAGTAAAATTCTGTGACCTTCGGAAGGGACTAGCTTCTTTCGTGTGGCAATCCTGAGATTGAGAAGTGAGAAAAGGAACTTTATGTGTCCTACATCGTCATGACTAACCATTTCCCTCATCTTTGCATTTCTTGATCAGTCTCTTAAGCACCTGTCCATTTTGTTCGTCCTCATATCTCTCTCTATAAATGTTGTTGGGCTTTGTGGAGGCTTGTGAGCCGGCCCGACCCATTACTGAAACCCTAGGTTAACCATTTGGTTTTCCTATAAATATGATCCTTGTATTTGTAATTCTGAAGTAGCACAAGTGAATAAAATCCTCCTGTTACAGTCGTGGAGTAGGGAAACCGAACCACGTTTTAATTCTTGTGTGTCCCATTTGCGTTCCGTTTCTCTTTTCTCTAGATTATTGTGTGTTGTGTGTGTGTTTAATTCCCAACAATTGGTATCAGAGCGAGGTTTCAACAACACTGTAACACAAACTGTGAGAAATTGTCACCTAGGGTCTTGTGTGAAGAACTGTGTGCAGGAAGGAGGTGTGCCGCCGCAGTTCGCAAGCTACAGCCGTGCAAGACGCCGAGGATCTGGAACCGCCATTCGCGAGCAGCAGCCGCCACGAACCAGGCAGCCCAGATCGAAGGAGATCTGCCGCAGATCGTAATTAGCCAGCGAGGGAGAAAAGCCGCCGCAGCAGTAGCGAGGCAGAGAACGCCGCTGCCGTCCAGTGGCCGCCGCGTCGAGGAGCCTCAGATCCAGCCGCGGAGCGTCCAGATCGTTAGCATCGTCCAAATCGCCGCCCGCTGTTTTGTAGACGCCGTTAAGGGAATCGCCGAAGTCCTTTGAGATGGCAGAAGAAGATGGAAGTTCCGAATTGAGAAGTTCGATGGTACAGATTTCAGTTGGTGGAAGATGCAGATTGAAGATTGCTGGTTCAGAAAGATTTGGACGTAGTGTTGGGTGACAAGCAGGAAAATTGTCTGATGCAGAGTGGGCATTTTTGGATCGGAAAGCTATGTCAGTTATCCGACTCTCGTTGACCAAGAATGTTGCGTTCAACATTCTTAGGAGAAGACAAGCGAAAGGAATCTTGGAAGCCTTGTCTAACATGTGACGAGAAGCCATCTGCAGCAAACAAAATTTTTCTGATTAGAGAGTTAGTGAACACAAAGATGAAGGAAGGCAGTTCAGTTACCGAGCACATCAACTCATTGAATTCGATCTTAGCCAGGCTTTTGTCAGTTGGCATTAGTTCGATGATGAAGTTCAAGCTTTACTACTGTTATCATCATTGCCTGACAGTTGGTTCGGAACGGTTACAACAGTTGCCAGTTCAGTGGGACCTAATGGATTCCTTTGAGAAGATTCGTGATCTCGTTCTTGGCGAGGATGTCAGAAGAAGGAGTTCTGGAGAATCATCAGGTGATATGCTAAACGTCGTCAGAGACTAAGGAAATAACAGAGGTAGTGGGAGCAGGAACCGAAGAAGGAGTCAGTCGAAGGCTCGGGATGGCTCAGGGTGTAACATGTTGGAACTGCAAGGAGGTGGGGCATTTCAGGAATCAATGCCAGAAAGACAAACAAGTCAACATTGCAGAAGACAGCGCCAACGAGGATTTGTTTATTGTTGCGCGGAGAGCAATGTGGATTCCTGGGTCATGGATTCTGGTTGCTTCTTTTCACGCTACCCACAGCAGTGAAGCATTGCAGAATCTGGTTATTGGAGACTTTGGAAAGGTAAGGCTTGCAGACGATAGAGCTCTTGATGTTACGGGCATGGGTGACATGGTGCTGAAGACGCCAGTCGATTTCTGGACCTGAAGGATGTCAGAGTTGTTCCAAGCTTGACGAAAGTTTGATTTTCTGTTAGGCAGTTGGATGAACAGGGACATCATGTGATGAAGTTCGAAAATGGGCAGTGGAAGGTCGTGAGGGGCAATCTTGTCATGGCTCGTGGAACAAAAAAGAGGATCGTTGTATATTGTCGGATTATTACCGTCTGAGGGAGGGGAGGACCGTCCCAGTTCAGAAGAAAAACAAAGTCCGGTTCACAGAATCTCGTGGGCAGAAGAAGGTTGTCTTTGCAAGAAAAAAACCCAGAGCCACGGTCAGATCAGATTCAGGATGAACGAGCAAGGAAAGGTTCAGGAAGACCAGTCAGAGGCGTTTGTGGCAGTGGGAGCACCGGCCGTGCTTCAGCCAAGGCTCCTAGAAGACAGTGGCGGGTCAGAGAACCAGTATTCCAGCTGTTGATACGTCTCCAGTATCTTGCTGAGTATGGAGAGTGTTTGTTCTCAGGGAGTTCTAGGATCGCAGGCAGTTCGTGTCTCAAGTGGGAGCCGGTAGGGACCAAGGACGAGTCAAGGGCAAGTTTCAGCCGTGACTGATGTGTTGAAGCTTCGGGGAGCTTCAACGGGCCTTTCAGTTGACTGATGAGAAGGCCGCTGTAGCAGGAGAGAGTTGAAAAAAGATTACTAGACATACAAGTGTTCTAAGTGGATGACAGTTGAA
This sequence comes from Solanum peruvianum, assembly GCA_027705065.1. Lineage (NCBI taxonomy): Eukaryota > Viridiplantae > Streptophyta > Magnoliopsida > Solanales > Solanaceae > Solanum > Solanum peruvianum. Next base: position 3,863 of record JAKWJD010000644.1, read on the forward strand.
ATTCTTCAAGCCTCCAAGTGGGAGATTGTTGGGCTTTGTGGAGGCTTGTGAGCGGCCCGACCCATTACTGAAACCCTAGGTTAACCATTTGGTTTTCCTATAAATATGATCCTTGTATTTGTAATTCTGAAGTAGCACAAGTGAAATAAAATCCTCCTGTTACATTCGTGGAGTAGGGAAACCGAACCACGTTAAATTCTTGTTGTGTCCCGTTTGCGTTCCGTTTCTCTTTCTCTAGATAGATTATTTGTGTGTGTTGTGTGTTTAATTCCCAACAAATGTCTCTGCTATATTTTTCTTTTCCGTGGATCGATTAACTTATTTTCAGCTGTGTCAGATTGATTATCTTTTTAAATATCTTGAACCTAAATCATAAGATTTGTTATATTTGACATGATTGTATGGTTCCAGATTTGTATTGACCCGTGTTGTCAAATCTGTTTAAATGTTTTATCTGAAAAAATATGATGTCGCTAGACTTTGATTTCAGAAGCCAGGTTATCAAGTTCCGTCTAAGTTTTGTGTATTGGTCAAATATGTATAGAAGCTAGCTATACAAATTGTCACATTTCTGATAATATATAAACGCCAACAAAAAAAACTAGTGACCAGAGTTACATAAGTTGATGGCACCCAAAAAATGAAGGTCTTCTTAGCTCGACAGCTAGGAAACAAAGATGGACGGTTGTATTGAAATCAAGTTACTTGTTTTATCTCTTTTATTGATGAAATTTGATCTGGTGTCTTCATAATTTTTTTATAAATTTGGGTTTGTTGTTTGATGTTCTAGTTTGTTTTTGCTTCCCTTGAAGCTTCGATTTTTGTTTAGTTATTTCGTCTTTTCATTCGCCTATGTTGCATTTTTAAGCATTCTGAACATGCAATAGTTTATTTGGTCTTTTGTCTGTTTATATGGGCTTCTGATGTAATAATCAGAAGAAAATTTTATGAAAGATTTTATTACGACAGAATTAGCTTTCTGGGGTTGTCAATTTTTGTCTTCTGTTTTTGTAGGTTGCACTGACGTTTTGAAATTATTTTTTCTTGCAGATTGAAGTTAAGGGAAACTACAATTACCTTTATCGGAATTTCAGCTACCGGTATGTCTGTCGAATCGTGCATCCGTTTTATCTATCTTTATTGAGTTTTGTAGAAAATGATTTGGTTAGTTATCATTATTTTAATGTGTCGCTATGAATTTATTTTACTCTGTGCACTGAATAAGAAACAAACAATTTCTCCAGTATTAGAGATGTTGAGTCTTGACTTTGTTAAAGTGCTGAGGGTTAAAATCTTGAAGAAAAATGTCCATTTCAACTGTGTCTGACTCTCTGAAGCTCAAGTACTATCTTCAAATTTATTTTAGTTAAATTCTGATCATATGGATAAAAAAATGTGAAAGTTATCCTAATCTATTGAATGAAGATGTAAAAAATTAAAAATAATAACCTTAAAGGCTATTGTTGTGCCTTGGATTGTAGTGGAGTATCATGATTCTGCCATCATCGTGGCTTCAGCCTCTAGCTTTTGTGGCTGAGTAGTAGTTTCAGCAGTACTTTATACCTATTTGGTAGCTATTGTATATCTCTGAGGGAGTCAGCAAAATTGGTTTCATATGTTCCCTTTCCAATCATATTTTTCTCAACTTTCAGAAACCTGAAAGAGGATATTGATCTTTATAGGAAGTGGCAAATATCGGATGCAATTTATTGTTAAAATGGAATGTAACAGGGAGTATCCCATACCATAAAAGATTAGTTAAAAGTAAAGTTTTCAGAAGTCAAAAGAGGAGACCTATGCACTTCAGTAACAGTTTAAGAGGTTAAAAAGGATAATATTAAATCGGTTCCCACTAGATGATATCATCTCATGTAGCTGTAGTTAAATCAGATGCACAAACTTCTAACTGGCTTAAGTAGATAGGGAAGACATTTACAAAAAACAATAGGCGCTGACGTTTAGTTTGCAATCCTGTTAATCAATTAGCTGCACCTGTGTTTATTTTAATTGTATTAACGACTGAAATTGCAAAATAAAGTCCAATATTTTTATAGTGATAGGTGTTATTACTGCTACATTTTATTGTACAAATATATAAGTTTCCTTGGCAGATGTTTACATATATTAGGACTTACAATGTCAATAATGCCAAACATTGAACAAATTAATAATGTAGAATCATAGGGATGAGGAAGTGATCAAAAATTTTTTATTCAAAATAAAAAAGAAGGAAGAGTTGGGGTAGGCGCATATATACATAAGACTTGAAGCAGAAGCGTAAAAAGAAGATAGAGAGAGATATTGCCAAGGCGGCATCTCTGTCTCCTAATTCACAGAAATAAGTTAGTTAATTACAGACTCATCAATGGAATAAGGTTGTGATGGAGTAAGTAACCAGAGGTCTCGAGTTCGAGTTCCCCGAGTACAGAGTCATTTTTGTTATGAAATGTTTTACCGATGTGAGCCTTTTCGATTTAAATCTCCATATATCCAGGTGACCGATTGATCAATAATACTGAATATATAAGTGGCTTAGCAGAAAAGTTGTGAGACTTTTGTGGGAATAGGATGAAACAGAGTGATGTTGCATGATTCATTGAATGTTCCAATAAGTTTGGATCAATTCTCGCGATGTTTATGTTGCAGCTTAAAAAAAATATTTTTTTTTAAATTATTGTACGGAGTCTATACATTCGGTTTTTCCATTGGTAGCTGATAGTTTGTTCTCCTTCTTTTGGTCTGCTCTTTTTGTGTAATGCAACTTCTTCGTTCTCGCTTTGTGTTCATGTGATTGTATAATAGTTCTAATTACGAGGTAATGCTTTCCTTGCCAAAACTAAATTTATGATGATGGAATTGTTTATCGGAATTAGGAGTTTCAAAGTCTTTGCAACTTTCCTGTATCAAGAGATATTGCATTTCATCCTTGGAAGGTTTCTTTTACAGTATTCAATGTGAGAAATTTATTGCTATTACCTCTTTTAAGTTAATTGGTTTTGTTGTTCTTGTTTGGTTGTTTTTAGATTTAAAAATTTGATGTTGGTATAACTTATGAAAAATGAGAACTCAATTTGTTAGAGCTACTGTTGTTACTGAGAATCCGGTCACTTCAACAAATTGTTGAGAATTGATAAAAGGTCTTGACTTTTGGTGTGGAAGCTTAACTTCTTATTGGCTCTGGGTTTTTGTCTTTCTTGTCTTGTAGGTGTAAGGAATTAGAAGGGACTGAGATTTTCTTGATCAATGTCAAGTCATGAAACTTGATCATATCGTATAATTTGTTGAATCTCTAAAAAATTAGTAGAATTGTTTTGTTTTGTGGTTTGATCACTGTCTTTTAAATCATCAAATCATGAATTATTGATCAAATGGCATAATTTCTTGACAAGGACAACATTGCAAATGTAACCGCACAAGTGGCGTTTGGGGAGACTGTGTATGTAAACCTTATTCCTACCTTGTGAGATGAGGTGGAGAGACTATTTCCGATAGACCCTTAACTTTAGAAATTTATGAGTACATCGATTTGGTTCTACATTTAAGTTGAACAGTTGAGAAGAAAGGTAAAGATTGTAGCTTTATGCATTCTCATGGTGCTGCATAGCTAAACACTTTATAGGTTCTGTTTGTAGGTTTATTTGTTTTATCTTTTGTGTCTGAGTTTACTTTGAACTGTTTGAGAGGAAGTTAAAGATTGTAACTTTATATGCTTCTCTGCTGTGTTGGATGGTTAGTACTTTATGGGGTCCTGTTTGTATGTTTATTTTTTTTTTATCTTTGGTATCTGAGTTTAGTTTTTAACACTTCGGGAGGAAGTTAACATTATAGCTTTCTTTGCTTCTCAGAGGTGCTGGATAGTAGGATCCTGTCATTACTCCTATTACTCCTGCAAATAATCGGTGCACCATCATCACCTGCTCCAATGGACACAGCAGGAAGCAACAAAAGGAAGATCGGAAATCCTGTCACAAACAAAAAAGACAAGCAAGAGGTCACTTCTTATCACAAGCATGCTCTAGAGGTGAAGACTTCCCCTCCAAAACACAATAACAAGGTATATAAACTTCTTTCGGAATTACTACTTCCTACATTCAGAACTTCAACTAACTGTTGTGTTTTAATTTTTTAGGTCAGTAAAAAATAATGTCATCTACACTTCGCAATGTGATTAGAGCCATTTTTTGTTGATGTAGCAAGCATAATCATAACGGATCACTTTCCTTTTGCCTATGTAAATAAAATGTGATGTTATAAAACTTAGTTTTGTCGGGTCACACTTGGACTTAATATGCAATAGTCATATATGTATCCCACTTGAAATGTCATCTGAGGATATTTTTGTCTTTTTATTCTAAAAATACTACGTGTCTTCTTTCCAGGTAATCTTTAGAATGCCTTTTTTCATTTTCAATGCACATCACTCTTTACCTTCAAGGCTTCAACTCCAAAAACTTCTCCTTTCTCCAACATTGTTCCAGCCTTCAAGTAATTTCTTTCTTCATATTGTTCTTTTTTTTCTTCAAATTGAAAGTACATTAAAAATGTTCCCCAGTAGAAATATGGGGTTTATTGTTCATGTTCAATTTTTTAGCTGCTTTCAATAGTTTCAATCATTGTGCCTTTAGTTTTTGTTTTGTTCTTGTGTTTTCATCAATGAAAGAAGAGGTGATTTTGATGGCGGTGTTAATTTGATATGTGAAGAAAGTGCAAATGCTGATAAGGTAGAGAGCAACGGCCAAAAGGTATGTAGCACAGAGATTAAAGCCGTTGAAGAGATTATGGGTGAATCTAATGGTTCATGGAAAAATGATAAGAGCGTGGATGCGGAAAAAGGGGATATCAACAATTCAATGGATATCGACCCTGTTACTGAGACAATGGTAAGCATGGAAGGAATGAGAGGTGAATCTACTGGCCCGCACAGAAGTAATGATGGCAGAAGATTAAGTGAAGAAAGTGCAGATACTGAAAAGCTAGAGAGCAATGGCCAGAGGAAACCTATCACTGTGACAGAAATTAAAGCCGTTGAAGAAATTAGCGGTGAATCGAATGCTATAATTTCTCCTGTATCCTTCTTTTGGTATGACTTATTGAAAGCAGTCTCCAGACCTGCTCCCCTTCCCCCACACAAAGGACCAAAAATATTTTTTTCGAACTTTTTGTGTTAGTGATTTAATTAGACTTAATGTTGTTGATAAGTATAGTTGTGAGCAGACTTATATGAGGCACGAAAACATCTGTTCCCTTTGCTTCTAAAGAGAGATCTGTGGTCCAATTAAAAGAACATTGTTCATATCAATACCTTTACTTTGTTTTTGCTCTGCCATGATTCTAGTAGATATGCAACTGTAACCTACGTCCTTATGTTTTATTATGAAGAATTCATATGTTCTCTCTTCTCTGTCATGAACACAATATTTGTCTGATTCATTTCTGATTTCTAGTTGAGAGGTTTCATAGTCTGGCAGACAGATAATTATGGTTCGATACTCAATCACATTTTCTATTAAGAGACGTATAAGTGCTGGGAGGCAGAATGAATATGCGACGTTCCTATTTATGTTTCTTCCTTGACGATCATATGCTATTGGATATATGTGACTTATATCTTATCTTGCAATTAGTGGCGGCATTGTTTTCATAATAGAAATGTATATGGATCAGTATCACTTGAAATATAGACTTGATGTTTGTTTAGCAACTTGATATTCGGAGTGCATTGATTTTCATCTTTCTAAATTGAGTTAAGATATAAACTGAATAACCAACTTGAAGGGCTTCATGTCAATTTGTCCGACTGCTGTAGAAGAGATTCTATTTACTAGGAAAACAATAGTGATTCTGAATTTTCCCATGTCTCTTCTATTTTCTGCTCCTTTGCAGCATTGATGCTGTCACATCTGGAAAGGAGAGCGTCAATAGATTGCATGATGATGTTCAAAACGTGTGCAATACAGTCTTCGACACTAAAAGCAATGATGAAATTGGAAGTAAATTTGATGGTGACAATATAGATGACAAAGCGGTGCACGAAAGAGATGAGGATTCCGAAAGATTGTGTTTTGATAGTCTAGCTAGAGAAGGGTGAGTTCCGAACTTCTGAAGTTCCACTCTGCCCTTTGTTAAGGATTAGACAGTTAACCTGAAATATATACAACCACACTTTGGATGGAAGGAAATTAATTCCCTTTGGATTTAATGTGTACGGACTCTGTTTGTTATTAGACGTAAAGATTGAAATCCAAGGTAACTTAAAGTGAGACCTGGACTGCGTCAAGTATAGATATAGCTTTTATGTGTTAGCAGTTAATGAGAAAACTCAATTTAAATTGATTATTCCAATCAGTGCTCTTCCCTGAAGACAAAATATTTTCTCCTCGCTGAAGCGAAGTTCTTCTAGAATTTCGACATGACATGCACCCAAGGATGTTACCATGCCTAGAATAGCTCATTGAAAACCAGTCTTCAAATCTTGGAGGAGGCAAACTGTGTCTTTAGTCTGGTTCCTTGTCACTCTTGTCGTATACCTAAATCTAAGCTCTAGCACTCCTTCCAAGAGTTGGGTCCTGCACTGTTAATAAACTTTGGTTGCCCTTATCAAATGGTTATGAAGTTAGGAATATGTTATCTTGCTGCTTTTACTATCTTGCAATCATCTATGCTTTACCTAATTGGTAGATTTCTGGATAGTTATCTGAAGAGTTGATTGTATAATGACTGTAGGATGTCCAGTGATGCTGAACTTTCACATGGCCCCTCTGTTTTGGCTGATGCAAGGTTGTCTGAAGTAGATAATTCTTTTACTTCGTTCAGCAGAGATATGTCTAGCAATGATGCTGTTGCATTGGGAAATGAAGCTACTGATAGCCGTATTTCTCATGGTCAAAGTCCAGCGGATATGGTTCAAGAGATCATTGGTAAAGCAGTAGGAAGTGAAGGGTGAGTATATGGATTTTTAAAATTGACTTTGTTTGGCTTCTTGTTGTTATTCTTGTTTGTGTTACTGAATGCAAATCAAAGCCTGACTGTCAAGTTTGAAGGCATCAACCAGGTGCTACCTGGTTCCTTAGTGCAGTATATGCTTCCTGTGATACTGTTGCTAGGAGAGAACTATGGCAAGATTGATCAACATCAAGGAGGCTTGCAATAGACCGTGGGTGTCTTGTGGTGACTTCAATGTCACAAGATACCCGAATGAAAGATCAGAAGGGAACAAAATAACAGGGTCCCATGAATGAATTTACAGAGTGGATAAATGAGATGGAATTCATTGACCCTCCACTCTTGGGGGATACCTACACTTGGAGAAGAGGAGACACTCACACATCAGCTTCTAGAATCGACAGATTTTATATTCATCTCAATGGATGAATCGTTCACTCAAATCAAACAGAATTTACTGCCCAGATTAGGGTCTGACCATAATCCCATTATGCTTGACTGTGGGGACCTAAACTTTAAGAAGACATACTTTAAGACTAAAAGGTATCCTCTCTACACGACTCTCAATTGCTATGCAGCAACAAATGTTGTTTGTCCTATTAATTTCAAAACTGATTATTGTATATGTATTTCTTCAACATTTGATACTCTCCTTTTGTTATAGTGTAATACTTTTTTGCAATATGGTTGGTAATACCATTTTGTCTTGATGGCGTACACTTTTGGTGCTAATAGCATGCATGTAATGAATATGGAATAAAAATAACTCTATTCCATGGACGCGGTGGAAGCATTGGCCGTGGTGGTGGTCCTACATACCTTGCAATTCAATCCCAGCCACCTGGATCTGTTATGGTTAGTTTCCAGTTAAACTGTCTTGAAATTCCTAATTCATGCTATGTACCTGAAGAATTGTTTTAATTATATCATGGGTGCGTTGATTAAGATCAGTTGTTCATAACCATATAGTTCCAGTCACCATGTGGTAATACTGGCTACTCCATCTTATGTCAAGACAAGGGGAGTATAGTTGGATAGGAATTGGTTTTACTAAAGATATCATATATTTCCATAATCATCCGGGAGCGAAAGACAGACGTGTAGTGTTTCATCACCCTCTATTTTAGAATTCATTGAATTGCCACAAATTTTCTTCCTACCTTTGTTGCTTCCTCTTTGTCTAAGTCTTTTTAACTTCCTATCTGACCACTCACAATATGCTCTCTAACTTATCATGCATAACAAAATTTTACTAGATAATCAAAAATATGGCACAACCTGTGGACATAAGTTTGCTGATTCTTAAACTAAGTTTTTGCTCTTCTTTGCTATCAGAAAAGCCTTAACATCACCTCCCTGCAATGCACTAAGAAGTTTTTTAAATTTATTGCTGAAATTATCAGGGTTCTCTTAGATCTACGGAACAAGGAGAAATGGTGCAGGCGAAATTCGGATTAACCCCAAATGGCTGTTCGGCAGCTAGGAGTATACACTACAGCTGTTCTCTACTTGCTACTTTACGTCCCCCACACACTCCAAGGGGAACAAAAATGGCGTAATCTGATGGATGACATATCAATTTGAGCTGCAGGAGTTATAGAAGCACAATATATATGAAAACTCTGAGTTCCCTTACTTACTTCTACGAAGCAACACCTCAGGCTGAGCTAGGATATCTCAACATTGGTAGCCGTCCAACAAGGAGAAAGAGTTCATGTGGAATCGGTCAACTCCATGCAATTCCATGGATATTTGCATGGACAAGACAAGTACATCGAAAGAAAAGGGCGAGGTGACACGGGTGAAAGTTGAATCAAATAACACCACCGTAGGTTAATTGGTGAGTATTCATTACATATAAATTAGAACAAAATATTTACTCATTATATATGGTGACAAGTAAAACATTAGAGATTCGTGTAATGTACAAAGGGGATGCTTTTGCTTTCTGACATATATGTAAAATATGATCGGCTTCTTTATTGCAATGATATTATACCACTTATAATTAACTAATGTGAAAATTAGATCTTTTATATAATGCACTAATTTTTTTGAAATAATGATCCTTTAATGTTGGGCCGTGCTTTGCACGGCCATGCTCTATCTAGTAGTATATATAAAAGAGACAATTTCAACATGTGTGCTCTTTGTCATTCAATTGTTTTGTAAGGATATTTTGGTCATTTAATGCAAAGTAATAAATTTTGCTTTTCTATACGTTTCTTTTTATCAGTAGCTGAGCAAGCAACATGTGGATTATTAAGCTTTAATACATATAACTTTTGCTCTTCCTCGCTTCATATTTATGTTAAGTGTGCTGCTCCAACTGTAAAGCTTACACGTAGCATTTGTCAAATAAACACATATTTCTTTGTTCCTATTTAGTTGTCCACGTTAGAAAAGGTATAGATAATTAGATAATAATAGTGAAGTTACAATTTTATCTTTATTAAATATGATTTTAAAAAGGATGAAGTAAAACTTAGAATTTTCAAGAAGTTTAAATGAAGGTGATAGAAAAAAAAAAGTCTCATTTCTTGATTTGTCGAAATGAACAATTAAATAGAAACATCTAAAAGAAAATATGGACAAGTAAATAAGGAAACAGAGTAGCATTCAAATTTGTATCTATTCTCTCTATTTTCTCATTTGTGTATCTGTAAAAGCTAGAAAAAATCAAAAAAATAGCAGAGATATTTTGGGGGGCTCAAATTCTTGACAAGAATAATTATGTGTTTAAAATATATTATATAAATTAATTATTTATAATAAAAAGTATAATTTTTTTAAAAATAAATTATTTATCCACTTTAATATCTTTTGTACTTTGTTAAAAATAAGAAGTAGCAGTATTAGTGTTGAACAAATTAAATAATAGATTATTTTTTGTTTTATTTAAATTTTAGTTTCAACCATTAATCTAAGCATATTAAAATGATAGATACCAAGTCAATCAATTTTGTTAGTCAAATCTATCTATGGTACTTATATCATTATTTAATAAAACATATAAATTGTCTCAATTAAAGAATATTTTTCAATGTTGAGTTGATAAAATCTTAACTAAAATTAAATTGAAAGAACAATATTAAGTACTAATAATATTCATCTAAATAGTATAATTTTTTTTATTTAATAAATATGTGTATGAAGTGTACCGCGAATTAAATTTCACTTTAAGACCCTAATTCGTTGAGCCACTCTGATTGAATTGTAGAGAAATTCAGCAAATTGGGTAAAGGTAGTTGATGATATAGTGAGAATAGAGAAGAAGATTTTCCCCAACATGAATCTTTAGTTCGATTTTGATGGAAAACTCAAAAAGAAGAATTCTGGATTACTCTATTGCTTGTTATATTATGTATTCTTGGCCTTCTTCACTATGTGCTTGCATCACTAAATTCTTCAATTTTTGTTTTCTTATTTTATTTTTTCGTAGTCTCCTTTTGCATTTTGTGGATGTTATTTCCACCATTTTTTCAATTTTAATTTTTGTTTTGTTATTTGATATTTATAGATTCTCAAAGCATTTTCACACTATAATATTCTTAGATTCTGAAAGTATTTTCACTTATAGTGTGAAGTTTACTATCTGCTGCTATCTATATAAGATTTTTCAGCTACGGGTAATCATGTTTTCTTCTCCCTCCCTTTGTTCCAATTTTTCTTGTTATCGTGCATTAGCTGTCTCTTTCTTCATTGAGATATGTAGAGAATGATTTGCTAATACTTGAGCGGAAGAGTGGGATGAAGAATAAGGATCACTTTTTAAACTAATTTTCTGTCATTTTGAGATTACGAAATTTGGCATTTGGTGAACTGAGTGGTGATTTATTACACTCCAAATTTTGTGAAGCTTTCAAATGTTATCTTATTGTACATTTTTTGTCAACTTAGTTATTAGTTGAGGGTAGAATTCATTACATCGTGTCTAACTACAACTGCATATTACATTTTTATGGGAATATTAAAATATGACATGTCCATTACGTTGCTAGAAATAAGAAAATTTTGTAGTTGTTATGACCTCAGGCAACACTTCAATTCCCTTGCACCCTCATCACCAGGTTTAGCTCCTAAACCTATGTTGTGCAGCAAAATCCAAATCACATATGCACCAAAATGATAATGAGCTCAGCTCAGAGCGGATCTATTAAGGTTAGTGGGGGTGCCACGCCACCCACGAGCTTCGACGGAAACTCTATATACAGTATCTGTATAAATATTAACAGTGCTACTCATAGAACAAAAGTTTTCTTTAGTGCAATACATGGACCATCTGCTTAACAATTCCTAGTTCACGGGATCGATTCTAGCTAGCAACTTCTCCAACCTGCAGGCATCCTTTGTTTCTTTTAATTTTTCATTTTAACCCACATGCATTGTTTCTTCTTTAAACTATATGGCGAGTTAATATCTTAAAAGATCACTTAACTTTAGAATTGATCTAGCAAAATCATTAAAGTTTCTTTTTGTATCAAAATAATCACTCAATTTAGATTTTTATTTCAATAAATCACTCAACTTAGACATTTGTGTTAGTAAATTCACTAAAAAATATTTATCATTAATTTTTTTTGTTTAATATAAAATAGACCCTACAAATAAATAAAATTAAGAAATTAATAAGTAAACTAATTTAATTTTTTTTATGAAAAACTTCTTTAATGAAACAATACTCTTTACCTTAATATACTAATTACTAAATAAAAAGAAATAATTAGAAACTTTATTTATTGGTCCACTAGTGTATCTGTATCTGTTTGAGAATTAGCACAAAGAAATTATTGATGAAATTTGTTTTCACAAATCTAATTAGGAGTACTCATTAGAGAATAAGAGCATTAAAATAAATATTTAAAATTATGAACTCAATTAACTTTCTAAATATAGTATAACTAACGACTTTTCTTTAACAATGCAAAAATTAAACAACAATACTCTAATAAAATTTGTCTTTTTTGTTTGTAACTTTTTTTGAAAAAAAATATAATAATAATTTTATATATTATTGTACTTCTTCATTGAAGCTTAAAATTATTTTGGCTCTCTTAATCTTGATTCTTTTTATAACGTTAATTTTTCAACTTAATTTTTTGCTTTAAATAGTCAATGTTTTGCAAATGTTTTTTTTTGAAATAATAACAAGGCATAACATATAAATATGCCCTTTAATTTGGCTTCGAATCACATTTATACCCTTCAACTTTGGGTGTGGACAAGTAGACACTTAAAATTGTAGAAAGTTGAACAAATAGACACTCATGTCCGACATGTCATCCTACATGTCATTTTTCATCCTACGTGGTGTCTTACGTGTATTTTGTCATGTAGGACTCATGTGTTTATTTATTTAAAAGTTGGATAGTTAAAGTGTCTGTTTGTGCATTATGAAAGTTCGAGCTCAAAGCTAAAATTTGAAATCAAATTTAGGGTCCAATATATGTATTAAATGGCATAATGCTTACACATTTTAATATTATAAAAGTATGTATTTCATTAATTAAGTTTGTTCGTCAAGGTTTATTAACAATTTTTTTAATTATTTTATTCATTTATAGGGTTCATATTTATATGACATTAAAAATAATTTTTTTTTGCAATAAAAAATGTTTTTTAAGTGATAAATTTAGTTAAATAATTTTATTGATATAAAAATTTAAGTTGAGTGATTTTATTGATACAAAAGTCTAAGTTGAGTGATTTTGTTGCTACAGATAAAGTTCCATGACTTTGCTAGATAAATTTTCAAAGTTAATTGACCTTTTGAGATATTAACATTCTTTTTTTAAAAAAAAATTTCTTTTTTACTTATAAACTATTATTAAGTATTAATCAATAATTATTTTTTAACTAATTTAATTTAAGTCTTGACTTTTCTTTTATATGATCAAATATATTAAAAAATTCTCTTCACCGTTGAAACCTCCTTTAAACTTTTGAACAACAAAAAGTTGTCATTAATTAAAACATTAGCCTTCTGTCTGTCGCCCAATCATGCTCTCCCATCCAGCCACAAGACGGAGTCATCTGAATCTAAAATTGATTTAATCGATGACTCCACTGAGCATTAAAGACTCATCCAAAATTTGAAGATTTTGATGCACCAACACTATCTTAATTTAGGTTGTTAATGAAATTTTTACTACAATGAACGAATAATGTAGTATTTGATTGATAACTAATGTCCCAACTATGATTTACAAGCTAAACTTAAAATAAAAATAATGAAATAAGACTGAACCGTATTCTCGCATATGATTCCTCTGTCTTGTCCAACTAAACACGGGCACCTTTACGCTTCTTATGGGTGCACTGTTGATTATATCCTACTTTATATTTCTCACGATAAATACGCATATATATGCATAATTTTTTTTAAATTAATGGATGCACGTGCACCCCTATCAAATCATGTAAGTCTATCTTTGCTTGAACCCCAGTGACTAAATCCTAGATCTCCTCTACATGAGGCCCTAGATGGGTATCTAGAATACCATGGAGATTGGCAGATTCGGCTTAGCACCAAAAGAAATATTAAAGTGTTTCAAGTAATGCAATGACCAGTAAGAACATACAAGCAAAATCGTACTAGATAGCCATCCATATTAGCTGCATTTAGACGACCACCCTCTTGTAGTAAGAGCTCAGCAACTTGCACTACTCCTTGAACAACACTCCAGTCCAATGTTGTTTGCCTGTATGATTTGCAACAATTACATGTCATCCCTGCTGCGAAGCGCATCACCATCACTAGCCATCAGTTCCCTACCAACCAAAAAGTTAAGGAATATAAACACACAACTAGAGAATAGCAATCAACATAAAAGTCGATCATTCTGTCTTTTCAATATTGCTTTATTCCTTTATTAGAATTATATAGACACCAAATGAATTCATACTGCTGATCCAACTAGTGGGATACTAGGATTGAGGGCAAGTTGAATTATTGATTTATTGATTGTTACTTGATCAAAATAATGTAACCTATTGTGTAATAGAGTAATTAGTTATCGTGCTAAATTCTATTTTCTTTTTTTATTTACCATCCAATTCCCTGATTACTCGCAAATCACAACACAATCATCACCGCACTTTCATAAACTAAAAACAATTTTTTTTCTAAAAATGTGATGGTTCAGGTAAGCTTGCATCCACCTAACTAAGCTATTGGGGTACCTGCTAGCACTACAATTATGTAACGCAAACTCTATCTACCAAAACACGATAAGATTTGCTCAACCATTGTTGTCATTTTCCATAAATTGCACCAAATCATCCCATTTTTTGTAGAATTGTCCTTCTTAATCTGTTTATTGTGTGGCAACACAAGGAACATGCCTTTCAAGCTTTTTCAACTGCTCCATTTTATTAATACTGTAATTCTTGGTCGTCTCATTTAACATGTTAGTGTTTTTCTTGCTAGCACACAATTCAACTTCAAATATATTGTGCTTGATTACATCATATAGTCTCCTCACTAGATCACTTATTTTATCAATGTACTAATCAATATGTACTGACTAATCGAATCAACAAAGTGAAATATACACTAACAGCTTCATTTATAAGAAATATACATCAGTTTCACTTCCCATTTGATATTTATGTCCATGTTGCATTTCAATGTTTTCCTTCATATATATAATTCTATAATTCACTCTTATGAAATTATGTTGGGTATGTTTTGATGCTAGAACTAAGATGGGAATACTTGTTCGTTATAGTAAACTAGTTTTTTCCTGATATTGGGTACTCGTACGAATTTCTTTTGGACTTTTTGTTTTCAACAACTATGTTCAACTGGTTCTTGCTCTTAGACACTACTGAAAATTCATATTAGTGAGTGACAATATCAAAATTGATTTCTACATAAATTGACGACTTCAACTGACTTCACTAATCAATACTGTGATTTTTGTTTCTGTAAGGCATGGCTTCCTTAAAAAAGTGAAAGCTTTGGTGTATAAGATGGAGTAGGGAGGAAATATTTCCTAACACTAAAACATACAACATCTTCCTGTTTCTTTATGCTAATGCAGGTAAGATTGATAGGATTCTATGGAGGCACAAAAAGATAGGTACAATATGTGAATATCCAATGTTCGTATAAAGTTAAAGTGTAAGTATACATATTTTTCATTTAATCCAGCCACAAACAATTGTCAACTTTAAAATGATTTAAAAAGTTAGGATGCCATAATGTAACATTTTAACAACTTTGTGATTCGATCAAGAAAGAAGAGAGATGTGGAAGTCCAAAAGTGTCATTTTCCAAATGCAGTAAATATCTTTGATAACAAAGTAGATCATATTTTTATGATGTTGACTCACATTAGAATTTATAGGTGTGGATGTTGGAATAATGCATCAACCTTTAGTCTTCCGAAATTGTCTATTAGTTTTTCAAGAAGTCTCTTTAGAATTTCATAGTACATGTATCTAGTAAATTGTGATACATGTATGTAGTTATTTGTGCAAAACTTTTTGTTTTCTATTTTGAGTAGTGTACATAGTGATGTAGTTGATGATTGTAATCATCTCAACGTCCTTAAGTAGCCTATAATAAACTTGAGCGTTCTCTAAAGATACTATTTTCCTTCCATATTTTCTACAAATTGGTATCAGAGCAGGTTTTCGTTCTAATTTTGGGATTAGGTGAAGAAAAAAAATATGGCATCCAAAACAAACAAAGATGCTCATTCTTCAATTGTTCTTACTCCATCTTTTGATGAAACTTATTCTGAATAATGGAAAGCTGAAGGTTTGTGGACTATGATACACTCAAATTTACTTCTCGAAACGAAATAAAGAGGTCGCATCAAGTAAAGAACCCAACTAGTGAGGTTGGGATCGTTCCCACGAAGAAAAATGGTTCAGACTTGACTTTATCAAAATATTACTTCTATTTAGTCAATTATTTCCCGAAAACAAATACCTAAAGGGGAGTTTTGATTAATGAAAACAATTAGCTAAATTAAAGTAAACAAGTGACATGTTCAAGGATTGGAGTTTAATCAAGTAATTAGAGTAACTAGGGCGTAAGTGTCCCCCACAGGCTCCTAACTCGATAATTTTAGCTATAACAATCATTTCCTAGTATCTTGCATGCAAAGTGATAAGTTAGGTATCTCTAAATCCTTGGTCCGACATCTAGAGAATTTCACTCTGCACCATGGTCCGGCTACGTGTGTTGTTTTACTAAACCTTATATTTACCTCATATTAAACATCATATTCGATATTTGACTAAATTGTTACTTCGTACAACCCGACACTAGCCTATTATATAGTATACACTAATTCTATGTTGATAATTCTTTTCCTATTATCTACCACCTTGGTCCGGCAAGTATCAATAAGGCGAATTCTAATGTTGGCGAAAGAATTATCAGTAAATGCAAAACACTATTCTAGAATCATTATTTTAGCTAGGTTTTACCTTGTTATTTACCCATGGTTCCCACAACCCTAGTTATGGAGTTTAGTTACCCATGCTAATAATCACACAATTAGTAATAATAATGTAAGAATTCATGCACTTATTTTGATGAGAATGAACAAAATCCAGAAATTTATTTGAATAAATCACAAAACACCAATAATCTATTTCGGAAAAGTAATATCAAATCCCAAAATTGAAAGTTCAAACTAAGACAATAAAACTGAAAATTATCCAAGAGTCTGACCCCAAAAATGAGATTTTTCCGACTATTTATAAGAAATAAAACCTAATAAAAGTGGGAAATCTATTTAAGGAAAAATCTGCCCAAAATGCGTCTGAGTCGATGACCCTCGTGACGGACCGCATGGACACGACGGACCGTCGTGGTCTTCCGTCGCTTCATACTTAGCTCTTTTTTTGCTGCTTTTCTTCATCAACTCTCTGTTACCCTCGACGGACAGGTGTGACGGACTGTTGCAAGCACGACGATCCATTGAGGGGCTTCGTTCCACGACACTTAGAATCTTCTGAAGTTGTACTGGGACTACTCTTTGTTAGCATTGACGAATGTGCCGGACAAACAGTCGTGGCTATGACGGTCCGTTGTGAGCTTCTATAGTCCCACACTTGTTCAGAATTCCCCAACTTCCTTCAGCAACCATTATCTTCTCAAGACGTTTGACCCTTACGGACCGTCACAGTCACGACGGACCGTCATGAGGTCCGTAGGTGGTCACTTCTGCAATTTCAGCTCAAAATCTCCGCCTTCTCCTTTGGATATATTTCCTGGAAAAAAATAGAAAAATACATCAAAAATCAATAAAAAGGTTTTAGACACACACTAAACTTAAGCAAAAGGCATTGAAAGTACCGTGAAACCACGGTACATCAACACCCTAACTTAAATTTGTTGTTTGTCCTCAAGCAACACACTATGACTCACTACAAAATCTTTGTACAAGAGTATCTGTATTTTATCTTTCGCAATCATTTGGCTATCAATATTGACTATTCTCATTATGTTCATGTATGCTATCACTATTAGGCTTGAATTATATGGATCAGCCCATGACAGAGACTCACCACAAACTGAAACGTATCCTCTTCGATCTCTCACCTAGGTGCTAATTTTTTCGGTATTGCAACTAATGTCCTCACTTCAAAATAACGTCCTCATTTCTCACTTAATGGTTACAGTTTGAGTATAAGGATTACTTTTCAACACTAACTTTCAGAACAACTTCACAACTCATATACACATATTTCCATAGGCTTGCCCTTATTTTCACTGCTTTAAGTTCGCCATAACAACTCTTAGGATCATGATAGGACTTTCTTAGCTTGTAACATAGGCTCAAGGTTAGGTAGGGTACATTTGGATGTATTTTAGTGACTTATTGCCTTCCTTGACATAACGGCTAAGCGTCCTACTTTTTCATCATTTAATTCCGCCATATTTCTTAATTTCTTTTATATTCTTTCACATTACTTTTCTCCTTTCTTTCTCCTTTTGTGTAAGTGAAGTTTTTACTTCGCTTTCAACATTTCTTGAGTCAATTTTATTTTGTTCTTTTCTTTCTTTATTCTTTCAACCCCACTTTCCAGAGCATTCCTCATAACAACCACCCTCAACTCATGGCTTTGCCATGAGTCAAGGTTCACAATACCCAAGATTGGGTCAGGGCCACGAAAAGGTTGTTTTCTGCATTAGCCACCCCAACTTATGCTTTTGGCATAAGCTGAGGTGCACATGTCCAAAAAGGGACCAGGGCCAACACATTGTTCCCATTAAAGATCAGATGGGGTGAAGAAGAAAAATCTATTTTAAGATCAAACTATTTGGATCAATAAGGGATTACTTCATTTGTTTTTTTTCTTGTTATTTAGGCTAAAGATTGACTATTTCGAACAAGGGCCTATGATCCTTTCCTAATTGTCTATTACAACTTACTTTTAGCAGGACTAACCAGACAAGTTCTATCTCAGTACCAATGGTGGAATATTGAAACTTTCATCACTCTCACTTGACATCTCATTACTCTACCAGATCATCAGACACCTAGTTTCAATCTTAGATTTAGGGTCATGCAGTAGTGTATCTCTATGTCATTCTTAGAGCCACACATTTATCAGTTACTATGCTTAGTGATGCATCATTTTCATCAGGATATCATATCTATTTTAGCCGTCATGCTTCAAAGCTATACTATGTACACAAGATATAGACATGCCGGTTCAATAATAAAAATAATCAGTCTCTTGGAGAAAAAGAAAATAGGCAAGAAAACCCCAAAAGAGGATCGTGAGTTGGGTTACTCAGACTTCACCCTAGCACTCACTTTCCATTTACCCCACCCCCAACAAAAAGATATGCAATTTTCCCCAATGCATAAAAGAATCTAAAATAATAGAGTTGTAGATGAAGCAAACATGAGGCGCAAAGCGCCAGCGATTAACAAGCTATTGGATCCGATGTCACGGAACCCACTCCCTGTAGTCTATACACCCTCAGTAGTATCCTCAGAATCAACAACACCATCGTTAGTGCCTCTCTCAATAATTACGCACCATCAGTAGTGCTCTACTTCGCCTCAACAACTCCGGAGCTAAATGCCCAGCAGCCAACTCAATAGCCCTCAACTGATGGGCCTCCTCATCAACAATCGGGTCTCTTCTCGCAACCTCTAACTCTCGACGCTCCCTCTTCTGCGACCTAGCCTCATCCTCATCTCGACCTCTACACCTCTTGGCATGCCCTCGTGGTGGAGGTGGTGGCACTGCAGTAGTGGAGAATAAGGCCGACAAAATAGTATCCTAGGTTGGCTCTGCAGAAGGGGCCTCAGACTCGGGAACCCTAGCCTCTAGAATCGTGTCCAGGTCCGCTCTCAGACTCTATATAGTAGCCTAAAGGGTCGACCCGTCCACCAGAGGGGCTGTCCGGGCTAGCACACGTAACTTAAAAGCGTCCAGAAGCTGATGAACCTCCATGATCTTCCTCTCCGTGTGCTGGGCCATCTTCTGCTCCATGCTCTCCTCCGCCTCAGCAATAGACCTCTGCATCCAAGGCTGCATATGATGCAGAAAAGTGGCCATTTGGGCGTCAAGTTTCTGGACCCTAGCAACTGGGACCAAAGTAGCGGAGGGAGTCAAGCGACAACAGTTCAGAGCGGTGCTATTGCCCGGGATAGACTCGACCGGGGTGGTGTCAGTAGGCTCAGGTGTAGCCTGGGTAGCCGCTTGGGCTTGCACTACTGTATTCGCCAGGTTCTCACCAAACGGAGGCACATCCGGGCGGGGCTTTCTATATGGGGACAACTCATTGGCCTCATAATGGAAGAGGCCGATATTAACATGCTCGGCGGGGTCTTGATCTAATTTATGTGCCAAACGGGCACACCTGTGGACCCGCATAAAGAAAACACCATGCACAGAAATGGGTAAGTAGTCCAGACCTTGAAGGACCTCACGTGCATGACCGCTTGAAGAAGCAAAGTGAAGTACACCTCGAACCCCGCTATTATCGGCGCCATCAGAACTGCGCGATCCCATGTGACAATATTGTATGCACTAGTGGGGGAAAGGTATTGACGGACTAGAAAACCACAAGAATTTGGGCGTGAATGTTAGGTTAGCCTTCTTTATGGCTCCCATTGGCTCACGTACCAAGTCAGCAACCTCTCCATCAACGAACAAACACTGGGCAATCCACATCTTGGTGTTCTCTCATAACTCTAGCTAACGTATGAATCGTCCCTCTTTAAAAAGTTTCAACCAGTAGTCAAACTGGACGGTGAGAGGAGTACGTGTGGCATCAATATCCTCGTCGTATAGATACCGATGGCTGGCTGGCAAGGAGATTTCTACGCGCTTGCCACATACTCGGATGTGATCTAGCGAGGCATGATTGGCAGGGACTTCCCGCCTGTCTATCTGGGATAAGAGAGTCGCCACATACGAGGCGTAGAACTCTCTGACCAAGTCCTCACTATATCGGCCCTTTCACGATCCATCCATTCTAACTGTTGCCTGGTAAAGAGGGAATGGATTGCCGACATGGTGGGGAGACTCCCATAAAAACCCGCCTCTCCAATGTAAGGTCCGGGTCATAACCTTTTATCATTTGGCAGCTTGGCGTCTGTGTACACCTGAAACTGCCCCTCAACACACCACCGGTTGGGTTGGTGCACAACCGGGGCGGGGACTCCTGTCAGTGGTGCTGGAGTGGAATCAACACTATCAGCCTTATTAGATGAGACGGACTGGGATGCAGTGGCTGGAGCAGAAGCCTCCTCAGACCTAGAGACTTCTCTGAACCTGATACATCCTCAAAATCGAAAGTATCCCTGGGAGTGTGCAGCAAACCCAGAAGGCGTGCTGGTCAGTATGCGCTCCTCTTCAGACTGGGAGGTAGTGACTACGCCGGGCGCCACTTTCCTAGGGGTGGCTTTGGTGGTGCGTGTAGCCCGTGCAGGAGTGACAGTGCCGGGGGCACTTATTCGGGGTCACACTCATCATTAGAGCAAATGAATAATCGGGCAGATGGGGCGACAGACTTTGAACACCCACGTGAGTATACTGGATTTGCTTTGTTTCCATGAGTGTTAGTACCTGCATATAACAACAATTGGTACCATTATAACCAAAAAAGACATTTATAGAAGAAAACAACAACGTAAAACCAAAACTGAACTGGTAGTGCTGCAGTTGCAGTACTGCACGATAGACCCATTGACAATCTGTCAAAAGCGTGAACGACCGTCATGGGGCTCCGTCATGAAACACTTAGGCAAAAATTTGAGACTTTAAGGAAGAAGTCTTTGACAACCGTGACGGTTGTGCAGGATGGACCGTTGTAGGCAGGACGGTCCGTTGCAGAGGTCCGTCGAGGGACACTTAAGAAATATATTGAGACTCTCAGAAAGAAATCTCTGACAACCGTGATGGTTGTGCATGACGGACTGTCGCGGGTGTGACGGCCTGTCATAAGTGTCTGTAATGTGACACTTATAATTTTGAGACCCTAAAAAATAGGGTCTCTGACAACCACGACGGTGGTGCAGGACGGACCATCGAGGGTTATGACGGTCCATCATAAGTGTCCGTAAAAGTGGGGGAAAATAAAAATTGGGGCTTGGTGTGATAGACCCCACGACGGTCCGTCGTCGGGGTCTCATTCTATCTTACAGTGACAGAATTGAGAATGCATAATTCGTCCCCTAAATTTGCTAATATAAACTAAACTTATCAACCTCACAAATCCTAACCAAATTACCCATCATTCTAGCAGTCCTATGGCAATAATTCTCGAGTTGTGGCATTCAATTTTGGAGAACTATCAACCTAGGCCAGAAAAAAATATCAGAAATAGACACCCCCATTTGATTTACTTAACACAACAACCCCATTCTTTTTACAATAATAATGGTCTAAAGGCACTTTGAATTGTCGAGGTTAGGTCTTAGCATGCCCTAGGGGTCTAATTTCAAACACCCACACATTCAGAAACAACGAAATGTAGAAAAGTGATAGAGTAGAAGCACATACCTGATAATGAAGTTAATGAAGGAGAAATGCAACACCACAAAGCGATGGGTAGCGCACTAAACAAAGACTCCAACTGGCAAATAGGGAAAATACTTTGGGAGTTGGGAGAAGAAAGTTTTTGGGGAATGTGGGCAAAGATAGGAAATAAGAAGATTAGAAAAAAGAAGAGTTTTTGGGGAGATGAAGAGGGAGAAAATGAAGGAAATGGGGGAAATAAATGGTTTGAATGACGTGGTGGGAAGTTAAAACGTTTTAAAACTTTTAATATTCAATGGTCGGGTCGGGTCGGGTTGGGTTTACGGGTTTTGACGCGACGAGTTCCCGTCGACGGGCCATCACAAGATCGACGGTCCATCGTGGGGGTCCGTCATGCGTGCCCTAACTTAGAAAAATTTGAAAAAAAAACCTGGGCATGACAGATGCTTGCGACGGTCAGTCGCAAGCGTGACGGTTCATCAAGGGGTCTGTCAAAGGGTGCTGCAGACCAATTTTTTGCAGATCTAATGATGTGATACCTGCAAATTTATCACCCATTAGGCTATTCTTTTTGTATTTTCTGGACTTTTCTTTTGGACACGGACCCTAAACTATGCTCTAGCCAACACTTCCAACAAAAGAAAACAAATATAGACGGGATATTATGGAATAAAAGGAAAGAAACATACTATAACTAGAAAACACAAAACTATATATGGCTAGATGATACATATTGGTTGAACCAGAACAAAGGAAAGAATCTAAGAGAATTTATTACATAGAAGATGAAGTAGATGATCCGAATAACATTGATTGACGCAGACGATAAGATTGAGGATGACTCACGACGTAAGACCACTCGAATTCATCATACGATCATTCTTTCACCGTTTCAGCGTGCCTCGGATAGATTTTGATTCGTTGTCCGTTCACCTTAAACCGCACACCCTCCTTGTTCTCCAACTCAACCGCTTCGTGAGGGAATAGTTGGGTGATCAAGTAAGGACCAGTCCATTTAGACTTGAGTTTGCCCGTAAACAAATGAACCTAGAATTGAATAAAAGCACCAAATCCCCAACCATAAAATCGCGTTTCTCAATCTTTTGGTCATGGTACTTCTTTATCTTTTCTTTGTAGAGGGCTGAACTTTCATAAGATTTTAGGCTAAATTCATCAAGCTCATTCAACCCATTTAACCTCTGTTCAGCAGCTTCATTCCAATCCATTTTAAACTTTTTCATTGCCCACAAGGCTTTATGCTCTAATTCAACCGGTAAGTGACAAGCCTTCCCATATACAAGTTGGTATAGGACATACCTATGAGAGTCTTGTATGTTGTCCTGTAGGCCCAAAGAGCATCATCAAGCCTCCTTGACCAATCCTTTCTACTAGCATTCACCGTTTTTGACAAAATCTTCTTAATCTCCTTATTTGACACCTCAACTTGCCCACTATTTTGAGGTGGTAAGGATTGACAACATTATGGCGAACCCCATATTTCTCCAATAATCCCTTAAACAATTTGTTGCAAAAGTGAGATCTCCCATCACTAATAATAGACCTTAGGGTGCCAAATTGGGAAAATATATTCTTTTTCAAGAATGCGGTGACACTCTTCCCTTCATTATTTGTGAGTGCGATAGCTTCCACCCATTTAGACACACAATCGACCGCTACTAGAATGTACTTCATCCCATGAGAACCCACAAAAGGGCCCATAAATTCAATACCCCACACATTAAATAGCTCAATAACAAGAATGGGATTTAAAGGGAGGTCTTGCTTTCTCGATATGCCAACATCTCTTTGGCATCTATCACATGCCTTAGGGAACTAATGAGAATATTGGTAGATAGTTGGCCAATAGTAGACACATTGCAAGATCTTGTGAGCAGTCCGGATACCACTATGATGTACACCCACGGGTGAAGAATGGCATGCCTCCAAAAAACTCAACATCTCACTTTCTGGCACACAATGCCAAATAAGCCCATCGGCACAACTCCTATACAAGTATGGCTCATCTTGAAAGAACTTTTTCACATCATGTATGAACTTTTTTCCTTTGATGAAAGGACAAGTCCGTTGGGACAATATCGCTAGCCAGATAATTCGCAAAATATGCAAACCATGGAATCAAGTCTTGAGAGGCGGCCAGTACATGCTCATTGGGGAAAGTGTCATCAATTTCAGTCTTATCCCCCAACTCACTCATTGCTTCATCTTCTAAATGGGACAAGTGATCAACAACTTGATTTTCGGTCCCTTTTCTATCAATCACCTCAAAGTCAAATTCTGTCAATATTAATACCCAACGAATCAACCTCGGTTTCGCATTCTTCTTTTCCATCAAATATATCAAAACAGAATGATCCGTATGCACTATAACCTTAGTACCAAGCAATTAGGAGTGAAATTTCTCAAAAGCAAAGACTACTGCAAGGAGCTCTTGCTCAGTCACGATGTAGTTCTTTTGGGCTTCGTTTAGGGATTTACTAGCATAGTAAATGGGGTGAAGGATTTTGTTCCTTCTTTGCCCCAATACCACACCAAGAGCAACCCCACTAGCATCACACATTACCTCAAATTGCTTGCTCGAATCCGGCGAAATAATGATAGGTGCAGACACCAACTTTTCTTTGAACTCACCAAATGCCTTAAGACAGGATTCATCAAAACAAAATTTACACTCTATCTTAAGCAACTTGGACAAAGGATGCACAATTTTTGAAAAATCCTTGATGAACCTCCGGTAAAAACCTGCATGCCCAAGAAAGCTTCTCACACCTGTTACATAGATAGGTCAGGGAATTCTCTCTATTACCTTGACTTTAGCTCGATTAACCTCTATACCCTTCTCTGAAATACGATGACCTAATACAATACCCTCTTTCACCATGAAGTGACATTTTTCCCAATTTAGTACTAGATTGCAGTCTTCACACCTCTTAAGAACCTCAGACAAATGACTCAAACACCGCTCAAAGGAGTCACCAACCACAGAAAAATCATGTATAAGTACCTCAATAGTGTCCTCCACTATATCGGAGAATATCGACATCATACATCTCTGAAATGTGGCGGGTGCATTGCACAACCCAAACGACTTTCTCTTGAACGCAAAGGTCCCATATGGACAAGTAAAGGTGGTTTTCTCTTGATCATCTGGTGCAATAGTAATGTCATTATACCTCAAATAACCATCAAGAAAATAGTACCACCCTTTTCCGGCAAGTCTATCCATCATCTGATCCATGAAGAGTGTAGGAAAATGGTCTTTTTCTGTC
Source organism: Solanum peruvianum (assembly GCA_027705065.1). Taxonomy (NCBI): domain Eukaryota; kingdom Viridiplantae; phylum Streptophyta; class Magnoliopsida; order Solanales; family Solanaceae; genus Solanum; species Solanum peruvianum. The sequence goes on from JAKWJD010000644.1 coordinate 29,059, forward strand.
CATGCATTAAGTTCTCGTAATCCATACACACCCTCCAACAAGTCACCGGTCTCATTGAAACAAGCCCATTTTTCTCATTGGGGACCACAATTATTCCCCCTTTCTTAGGTACACACTGTACAAGGTATACCCAACTACTATCAGCGATTGGATATATCATTCCGGCATCCAACCACTTAATAAATTCCTTCTTCACTATCTCTTGCGTAGGTGGATTTAGATGTCTCTGATGCTCAATACTTGGCTTATGATCGGGCATGAGTTGGATTTTATGAGAACAAATACCGGGAGGGATCCCAATAATATTCAAAATAGTCCACCCAATAGATCTTTTGAACCTTTTTAACACTTTCACCAAACTCTTAACCTCATGCACATTCAAATCTGATGCAATAATAACTGGTAAAATGTCATCTTTTCCCAAGAATACATACCTCAGATGAGGTGGTAAAGGCTTAAGTTCAGAATTTGATGCGTTCAAATTTACTTCTCGAAACGAAGTAAAAGCGGTCTCATCAAGTAAAGAACCCAACTAGTGAGGTTGGGATCGTTCCCACGAGAAAAATGGTTCAGACTTAACTTTATTCTATTATTACTTCTATTTAGTCAATTATTTCTAGAAAACAAATAACTAAAGGGGGGTTTTAATTAATGAAACAAATTAGCTAAATTAAAGTAAACAAGTGACAGGTTCAAGTATTGGAGTTTAATCAAGTAATGAGCGTAACTAGGGCGTATGTGTTCCCCACAGGCTCCTAACTCGGTAATTATAGCTATAACAATCCTTTCCTAGTATCTTGCATGCAAAGTTATAGGTTAGGAATCTCTAAATCCTTGGTACGACATCTAGAGAATTTCACTCCGCAACTTGGTCCGGCTACGTGTGTTGCTTTACTAAACCTTATCTTTACCTCATATTAAGCATCATATTCGATATTTGACTAAGTTGTTCCTTCGTACCAACCGACACTAGCCTATTAAAAAGTATACACTAAATCTATGTTGATAGTTCTTTTCCTATTAACTACCTCCTTGGTCCGGCAAGTAGTAATAAGGCGAGTTCTAACGTTGCCCATCCGTTAAAAAGACTTCTAAGCGAAAGAATAATCAATATATGCAAAACACTATTCTAGAATCGTTATATTAGCTAAGTTTTACCTTGTTATTTACCCATGGTTCCCATAACCCTAGTTATGGAGTTTAGTTACCCATGCTAATAATCACCGAACTCATAATAATAATGTAAGAATTCATGCATTTACTTTGATGAGAATGAACAAAATCCAGAAATTTACTTGAATAAATCACTAAACACCAATAATCGATTCCGGAAAAGTAATATCAAATCCCAAAATCAAAAATTCAATACTAAGACAATAAGACTGAAAATTATCCATGAGTCTAACCCAAAAGATGGTATTTTTCCGACTATCTATAAGAAACAAAACCTAAAAAAGAGGGAAATGTTTTTAAGGAAAAATTTGCCCAAAACGCGTCTGAGTCGACGACCCTAGTGATGGACCGTCGTTGTCTTCCGTCTCTCTTTACTTAGTGTTTTTCTGATGCTTTTCCTCGTCAATCACTGTTACCCTTAACAGACCCTAGACATAACCGGCGTCGTCCTCCTCTTTGAGGACTAAGACAAGCCTCTTAGTCTTTACATCATTGCAATCATCGATTAAAAATACGGTAGAATTTAAAACTTTTCAATTACTTCTAATTGGAGGTTTACATAGACCTCTGCATACACATAATCATAATATTGTCAAGTATACATAGACTCGTTCGTAAAAGAAGATTACATAGTTTTCTACTTTTATTTCACACACTTATATAGTAAAGAAATCGAGTTGTAAATCCTTATCATCTCATAAACCATCTAAAAAAGGACAATAACGTTGGGCATAACCCTACATCAATAAAAGTAAGCCGCATATAGGCTTTATACAACTTTGTCTCAAATAGGAAATTGAGTCAATAAAAAAGTTGTAGTAACTAAGTAACTTCGCAAAGAGAATATTGGCACTGTCCTCAGGGACAATGAGGACCTACCACTTGGATGACAAAATATCAAAGTCTTCCTTCAAATCACCTCAAATCAACTTGAACGACCAGAACCTAAAATGTTTGAGAAAAAGGGAGAAAATGGGGTTAGTACGCCACATGTACTAAATATGAGACCATATGCACAAATACCAAAAAAGTATGCTAGAAAGGGACATTTAATGAAATCATGTTATTTAAGACAATCCTTTGAAGATACTAAACAAATTAATTATACCATATGCACGTCATCATACTAAACCGATAATCTCATGTAACTCTATCATCACGTAATAATGTCACAAACATGAATAAGAGTAAACCACGTAAATATCAAAGCAAACCAACCAACTATAATCCTTAAGAAGCCACAAGTGCAATGACCAAGCAAAGTCCCATAACCCTATTTAATCATGTAACACACCAAAGATCATAATTAGCAATTCATTTCACATATCATCGTCTTTCATCTCATATATTATTCTTTATTTAACAATGATAACCAATGTTATATTCATAAACATATCATTCAACAAATAAATTCATTTACATTATATCGTTATTTATATACATAACATTAACTTTCAAAGCATATATAAAGGCAAACTAGTGCAAGGCATAGGTAGCGTCCCATACCCCTATCTAAGCTAAAGTCAAACCACTCGAGTCACTTCAATTAATCTATACTTCATTCATTAATTTTAGTTTAAGGAACTCTTTCCTTAACCTACATAGACCACATGAGCTAATTTGGAATCCGGTGTCATGAAACCTTACATCGATGGAAGGTGGTCTACCGGCGAAGGTAGAACATAACATAAACAATACTATCTAGGTGGATCCACTAGCTAGTATATTATGGTGGCAACATAGTTTATGGAGCTTTAGGAATAAATAATGGAAATATCAACTCTACACCCTACCTTGGGTCATGAGGCTATCCACCACGTTAGGACCGTAGTGAACCCTACCTTTCGTATATAAAAAGATGTCACCCCTCACATACAAGCTCACTTGGTGCTAACCTAGATCCCTTTATTGAAATGCCTTTAGTCTTGTTGTAATCATAACTTAGTTTAGGTCATAGGGTCTAACCCTTGTATAATCATCATCATCAATAGCTCAATAAGAATTCTATGATTGTAAGACCTTTCATCACAATCCATATAAGTGAGGTTAACACTTTAGCATTTCATAACATATTAAGGCACATTGATAGTTTTCACCATCTTTGTAGCACATACACCTTAATCTACCTCATAACATTGTCAAGACATTTCAATTCAACATCATACCACCCTATAATATTAATATAAGGCATACTCCAACGTAATGTCATACCTTACCAATAACTAATCAGATTCAGAACTAAAGATAGAGATTCTAAGACTTACCAAGTCTTTCTCATAGTTTACCATCGAGGTGTTACCATCAATCCATAACTCAACCCAACTTGGGGAGTAACATCATCACACAATTATAATCAATAGAATAACAAGGCGAATCGCATCTCTATAACACAATTCATCTTTAGATCACAACTTGAGACAAGATACATAAGCTAATTTCACATTACACTTTATAACCTAAATTACATCTCAAGAACTAGCATGATAGGCTTGTAGTTCATCTTAATTCAACCATAATAGCACCATAGGATAGTAATCTAATCAACAACCAACTCAATTGAATGATCAACATACAACATAGTTCAAGATCACTACCTAGGGTTAGAGATAGAGCATCATGTTCTTCAATTTGACCAAACCATCAATAATTATCATAAAAAAGTTGAATTACATGTAAATATACTAAATATAACCCTAAGAATCCACTAACAACACAATCCATAACTTCAATTTTGTAATTGAATGAATCCCATAAGAAAACTCAACTTTTTGAAATCCACTTTTGAAGGAATCCTTTGAGGAAAGGACATCAAAGGTTAATAGAACCCATACCTTAATGTTTCTCAACAATTGATGAAGAATCTACCCATTCCAGCCCCCAAATCCTAGATCTTGCTAGCCTTTAATGGTGAGTTCTTATAGAGAGAGAAATAAGAGAGAATGAAGAGAGTCTATTTTGAGAGTTGACTTTAGGTTAATGAGGGTTAAGAGTATTTATAGAGGGGCTTAATTAAATTAATTAGTTTACCTTTAATCATTATCTAAATCCTAAACCATTTAATGATTTTAAATGAAATCATTAAAATACATCAATGAAATTCAACCCTTACCGACGAGACTTCGTCGACGGTCCGTCGGTGGGTCAACAGACAACCCCTCTTCCGTCCTGCACTTCCGTCGTCTCTATCAAAGACTTTGAAGGTGAGGCTTCCTCCAATTTTTCTAAGTATGGATGACGGTGGCTTCAACGCCCCATCGATCCCATGACGCCCCGTCCTCCCCTTCCGTCGAGTGTAACAATATCTAGATAAACAAGGGCCTTTACAATCTTTTAAGTGAGGGACGACGGTGGCCTTCGACGCCTCGTCAGGTCCACTTACGGACCGTCGTCTGCCCCATTGATGCACACTGCTAGTTAATGTTGTATCAAACTGCAGGGGTTCTCCTTGAGGTCCCTTGGTTGGTCCTTGGGAAGTCCTACTCAGACGTTCCAATCATGAAACAACTTAGGCACCCATTAGCTACCTTTCCACCCATTTTCGTACGTTTTTGACTCCTAAAAGTTAGAAAAAAGACTAAGGCACACTAACATCTCTTTAAACCAACTTCCTAGACATTTTGGTTCTTAAACCTTCTAAATGACCTATATTCATTAAAAATTGATTTAAAAACATTGTCTATACTTTATGACACCTATTTTAGTCCTTTCCATGAGTCTTGAATTTTCAAAGTGTTACATTATCCCCCCCTTAGGAACATTCTTCCCCGAATGACACTAAAACTCTTTTAAAGGAAGGAATAAACCCAAGACTAGCAGCCTAACCAATCAACAATATCAATTTAACAAAAATCATATCACCTCAACAAAGAAAATATCAAAACTCATATTACCATACCTAAGGCTCAAAACTACTTCATCATGAGGCATTTCCTTCTCATTACATATATGAGCTCAACATACATCATACGAGTCAATTAGCACAAATTTCAACATACTAACATGCTACCTATCCTTTCATGAAGACTCACCATATCAAAATCCACAATATAACTCAAAGCAAGCAAAAAGTAATAGTTCAAGTTTTTAATAGCAACAATACAATGACTTCACTGTAAGACTTACTGTGAGGTTTTGAAAAAAAATGTCATTTTTGCAACATTTCACTTAAAAATCAGGAAACACAAATCCTTGTCATAATTATACAATTAAAAATAAAGTCTAACCTTAATTCTCAAAGAGATGAGGATAACGAGATTTCATATCGGCCTCGGTCTCCTATGTAGCACCCTCAACTAATTGATTTTTCCATAACACTTTTACGAAAACCACCTCTTTATTCCTCAACCTCTTGACTTTTCTATCAAAAATTTGAACGGGGACTTCCTCAATAAGAGATATTATCCTTGACACCAAGACCCTCAATAGGAAGAATGAACTTGGGATTACCAATACACTTTTTCAACATAGAAATATGGGAAACCGGGACTTCCTCAATAAGAGATATTATCCTTGACACCAAGACCCTCAATAGGAAGAATGAACATGGGATTACCAATACACTTTTTCAACATAGAAACATAGGAAGTTTCAATTCATAAGCAACCTTACCAACCCGTCGCAAGATTTCATAGGGACCCACATAACGAGGAATCAATTTCCCTTTCTTGCCAATCCTAACCACCCCTTTCATTGGTGAAATTTTTAAATATACCTTATCACCTTCTTTTACTCCAAGTCCCTTTCGTATTATCGGCATAAGACTTTTGCCGACTATAGGCCATTTGCAACCGGTTCCTTATGACTCCAGGTTCTTTTATTTCCATGTAAAGATCATTTCCTTCCCGAGTACATTCACCCACTCCGCCAAATAGGGATACGCCCCCGTGAGCTTTAACAATACTGTTAATCAATTTATTAATGAGAACTGTTTTACCCACTCCAGCTCCCCTGAATAGTCTGATTTTTCCTCCACGACGATAAGGGGATAAAATATCTACTACTTTAATTCCTGTTTCAAAAATAGATAATTTTGTATCCAACTGTATAAAGGCAGGCGCAAATCTATGAATAGGAGACGTTGGGTTTCATTTAATTATGAAATTGAAGTTATGGATTGAGTTTTTAGTGGATTCTTAGGGTTATATTGAGTATATTTGCATGAAGTTCAACTTGATTATGATAATTATTGATGGTTTAGTCAAATTGAAGAACATGATCCTCTATCCCTAACCCTAGGTAGTGATCTTGACCTATGTTGTATGTTGATCATTCAATTGAGTTGGTTGTTGATTAGATTACATCCTATGGTGCTATTATGGTTGAATTAAGATTAACTATAGGACTTTCATGCTAGTTCTTGAGATGTAATTTAGGTTATGAATTATAATGTGAAATTAGCCTATGTATCTTTTCTCAAGTTGTGATCTAAAGATGAATTGTGTTATAGAGATGCAATTAGCCTTGTTATTCTATTTTTAATCGTTGTGTGATAATGTTACTCCTTAAGTCGGGTTGAGTTATGGGTTGATGGTAAGACCTTGATGATAGACTATGAGGAAGACTTTGTAAGTCATAGAATCTCTATCTTTAGTTCCAATTGTGATTAATATTTGTTAAGTCATGATATTACATTGGAGTATTCCTTATACTAGGATAATAGGGTGGTATGATGTTGAATTGAAATGTCTTTACTATTTTTTCGAATAAGCCAATTCATTTGGGACCCTGCAGATCTACTCTTTTTCTTATTCAAAGATCAGCCCTCTGGCTCTGTGTTTTCACATCGAGAATTATTTGCAGATGAAGAGATGTCAAAAGGGCTTCTTACTTCCCAAACAGATCCTCCTACATCTATATATAAATGCTGGTTTATCAAGAATACGGAAGAAAAACACTTCAAATTGTTGATTTATCGTCAGAGATGGCTTAGAACCAATAGTTCATTATCTAATTATGTTGTGAGGTTGTTTAAGGTGTATGTGCTATAAGGATGGTGAAAACTATCAATGGTGCCTTAATATGTTGTGAAATGCTAAAGTGTTAATCTCACTTATATGGATTGTGATGAAAGAGATTACACTCATACAATTCTTATTGAGCTATGCATTGTGATAAAAGAGATTACACTCATACAATTCTTATTGAGATATTGATGACGATGATTATACAAGGGTTAGACCCTATGACCTAAAATAAGTTATGATTACAACAAAACTAAAGGCAATTCAATAAAGGGCCTAGCTTAGAACCGAGTGAGATTGTATGTGAGGGGGTGACATCTTCTTATATAAGGAAGGTAGGTTCACTACGGTCCTCACGGGGTGGATAGCCTCATGACCCAAGGTAGGGTGTAGAGTTGATATTTCCATGATTTAATCTCAAAGCTCCATAAACTATGTTGCCACCATAGGATACTAGCTAGTGGATCCACCTAGATAGCTACGTTTATGTTAGGTTCTACTTTGCCCGATAGATCACCTTCCATCGGTGTAAGGTTTTGATGACACTGGATTCCACATTAGCTTATGTGGTCTATGCCGGTTAAGGCAAGAGTTCCTTACACAAAAATTAATTAATTAAGTATAGACTAATTGAAGTGACTTGAGTGGTTTGAATTTAGCTTAGGTAGGGGTATGAGATGCTACCTATGCCTTGCACTACTTTGCCTTGATAGAAGCTTTGAGAAGTTAATGTTATGTATATAAATAACGATATAATATAAATGACTTTATATGTTGAATGAGATGTTTATGAATATGAAATTGGTTATCATTGTTAAAGAAAGAATAATATATGAGATGAAAGATGATGCTATGTGAAGTGAATTGCTAATTATGATCTTTAGTGGGTTACTTGATTGAATAGGGTTATGGGGATTTGCTTTGTCATTGCACTTGTAACTTATTAAGGATTATAGTTGGTTGATTTGCTTTGCTATGTACGTGGTTTACTCTTATTCATGTTTGTGACATTATTACGTGGAATAAAGTTACATGAGATTATAGGTTTAGTATGATGACGTGCATAAGGTATAATTAATTTGGTTAGTATGTTCAAAGGATCGGCTTAAATAACAGGATTTCATTGAATGTCCCTTTCAAGCATAGTTTGTTGGTATTTGTACATATGTTCTCATACTTAGTACATGTGGCGTACTAACCCCATTTTCTCCCTTTTTCCCAAACATTTTAGGTTCCGGTTGTTGAAGTTGATTTGAGGTGATTTGAAGGAATACTTGGATATTATATCATCCAAGTGGTAGGTCCTTATTTTCCCCGGGGACGATGCCAATATTCTCTTTGCGAAGTTACTTAGTTACTACAACTTTTGTATTGACTCTATTTCCTCTTTAGGACAAAGTTGTATAAAGTCTATATGCGGCTTACTTTTATTGATATCAGGCTATGCCAAATGTTATTGTCCTCGTTAGATGGTTTACGAGATGAGAAGGATTTATGACTCTATTTCTTTACTATATAAGCGTGTGAATAAAAGTAGAATACTATGTAATCTTCTTATACGAACGAGTCTATGTATACTCGATATTATAATGATTATCTGTATGTAGAGGTCTATGTAAACCTCCAATTAGAAGTAGTTGAAAAGTTTTAAATTCTTCCGTATTTTTAATCAATGAATGCAATGATGTAAGAATAAGAGGCTTGTCTTAGTCCTCAAGGAGGACAACGACGCCGATTATGTCTAGGGGGTAAACCCGGCAGCGGTGCCAAAATTTGATACGTTCAAATTTCTTTGGTTTAAAATGAACATTACCTCGATCAAGTGCCGCAAACAATGACCCATACTCTTCAATGCCATCACTATAAAAATTCATGATCACTGTCGCCAATGCTTCTATACCCAGACGCTCTTCAATTTGCACCTCAGATGAATCTTCAACTTTGTAGGATGTAGCACATACCAATTGGAGCTCACAACTCTGCCTCATGGACCTATAAATGGTGAAGGTCACTTCTTCATTGTTCAACCGAAATTTCATATGCCCCTTTTCCATATCAACCAAGGCTCTACCTGTAGCAAGGAATGGCCTCCCAAGAATAATAGGCACCTCAAAGTCGACCTCACAATCAAGAATCACAAAATTGGTAGGAAATATGAATGACTGCACTTTTAATAGCATATCGTGGAGTATACCATTGGGCCTTTTTACCATTTGATCGGCCATCAGTAGCCGCATCGCAATGGAATTTGGTCACCCAAACCCAACTTCTTGTAAATCGAGAGGGGCATGATATTTATGCTTGCCCCAAGATCACATAATGCTTTTGCAAAATGTAATAACCCGATTGTACAAGGAATAGTGAAAGCACCCAGATTTTCTTTCTTTTGCACTAGAGATCTTGTAGCAATAGCACTACAGTGCTGCATTCTATCATCATCCTCAAAAGTGACCGATCTTTTCTTATAACCAAATATTTCATGAACTTGGCATAACTGGGCATTTGTTCAAGTGCTTCTACCAAAGAGACATTGATAGAAAGCAATTTGAACATCGTTATAAAATGCCAATATTTACCATCCTCGGTCTTTTCTACTAACCTTTTTGGGAAAGAAGGTGGTGATCTAGGCATGGGGTTCACCTTTTGGGGCACCTCAACATCTTTTACCGTTTTATATTCTAACGCACCACTAACCTCCATCACCGTATCATCATATCTTATCAACTATTGGACCCCAGACGACATAGGTGGGTCAATGGTTTGCTTACCACCCCAAGTAGTGATTTCCATAAAATGCCCATCATTTTTTGGATTTCGGACATTGTTGCTAGGAAGAGTGCCTGATTTCCTTGTGTTCACAGTTGCAGACAATTGGGCCATTTGCAACTCAAGATTCTTAATTGAGATTGCATGTGTATCAACTTTCTTCCATATACCCGCTAAGTCATTCCTTAACTCTTTAGTGTGCTCATCACTAGCATCGAACCTCCTCCTCATTTTATGCATCATATCCTCAACTCGCGCCATACTATCTCCACTATCCCAAGGAGAAACTTCACGACTTTGAGGTGGAACATAGGGCCCACTCCTATCATTTCTATTACCATAGTTACCCCGGTTTAAGTTGTTGTCGCGGTTGTAATTCCCAACTTTGACATAATGACCCTCGCGGTTATAGTTGCCATAGTTCCTACCTTGGTTTCCTTGACCTTGGTGCATATTCTTCTGATTGGATCCTTGGGCGTTCGGTCGGAAACCCCCCGTTTGATCATTCACCGCACAAGAGTCCTCCTCATAGTAATAATCATCATTTGCGGTGGTGGTTTAGACAAGTAGTTCACCGCATTTACCTTTTCTGCACACTCAACAACATGTTTCAACACCAACCCAAGCTCAATTCTCATTTGAGCCATCTCCTCACGAAGATCATTTGCGACTGAGTTATGTGCTGATTGGACTGCTAAGGTGTTTCTCCTAGTATCTGACTTCCTAGTACTCCAAGCTTTATTATTTTGGGAGATTTTATCTAAATTTTTAGAAATATTTACATAAGGAAACTCCCCATAAGAACCACCCGCTATCGTATTGAACACCTCTTTGTTGTTATCATTTTGTCCCCATTGAAATACACTTTCAGAGACTCATCATCTATGCGGTGATTTGGGACACTTCGCAAGAATGAAGTGAACCTATCCCAAGAACTTCTGCCGACTCTCCAGGTAGTTCCACAATGTTGTTTAGTGTCTTTGTGCTTTAGTTTCTGAGACACTGGGTAGTAGCGTGCTAAGAAAGCATCCCTCAGTTGATTCAAAGTTAAGATTGAGTTATAGGGGAACTCAGTAAACAAGATAGCAGACTCTCCCGTCAGTGAGAGAGGAAAAACTCTTAGCCCTATTACATGTATATTTAAATCGGGCTTCCCTACACAACTTTTGTACACTCCCCTTATCTTAGCGATGTGGGCATGTGGAACCTCAGAAGGTAGCCCTGAAAACAAACATCTGGAAGTGAGCATTTGCATCAAACTACTAGTTACCACAAAAGTGTGTCCGTGTGGTAGAGAGGGAAAGACGAGTGGCCCATCATAGTCTACTATATTTTATTAGCACCTATATTACTCTTGAGATTGTGGAGCGGGAGGTTGTCTCTGTATTCACCTTCCACACGAATATCAGGTCATACAGGGTCATTAGCGTCGACCAATGGTTGCATTTATGGGTCGTCCTCATCACCTTGGATGTCCAAATTCAGCTTCATTCTTCTTAAAGAACGCTCTAGTTCGTTGTCAGGTTCAATTATGGGTATTCCACTACTCCGTGTGTGGGGCATATAAGGAAGTTAGACTAGTAGGAAACAAAAAAAAAAGTAAATTAGAAAAAGTTGAATAAACTTCGGTAATAAGATTAAAGTTAATCTAAAAGCCACTTTCCCTGGCAGCGGTACCAAAATTTGATACGCTCAAATTTACTTTTTGAAACGAAGTAAAAGCGGTCGCATCAAGTAAAGAACCCAATTATTGAGTTTGGGAACGTTCCCACGAGGAAAATGGTTCAGACTTAACTTTATTCTATTGTTACTTCTATTTACTCGATTATTTCCTGAAAATAAATAACTGAAGGGGAGTTTTTTTTTAATGAAAACAATTAGATAAATTAAGTTGTTACTTCGTACCAACCGACACTAGCCTATTAGATAGTATACACTAAATCTATGTTGATAACTCTTGTCTTATTATCTACCTCCTTTGTCTGGCAAGTAGCAAGAAAGCGAGTTCTAACATTGGCCATCCATTAAAAAGACTTCTAAGCGAAAGAATGATCAGTATATGCAAAATAGTATTCTAGAATCATTATTTTAGCTAGGTTTTACCTTGTTATTTTCCCATGGTTCCCACAACCCTAGTTATGGAGTTTAGTTACCCATGCTAATAATAACACAATTCATAATAATAATGTAAGAATTCATGCACTTACTTTGATGAGAATGAACAAAATCCAGAAATTTATTTGAATAAATCACAAAACACCAATAATCGATTCCAGAAAAGTAATATAAAATTTCAAAATCGAAAGTTCAATACTAAGAAAATAAAAATGAAAATTATCCAAGAGTTTGACCCCAAAAATGAGGTTTTTTCAACTATTTATATGAAACAAAACCTTATAAAAGAGGGAAATCTATTTAAGGAAAAATCTGCCCAAAATGCGTCTGAGTCGACGAACCTCGTGATGGACTGTCGTGGTCTTCCGTCGCTCCATAGTTAGCTCATTTTCTGTTGCTTTCTTCATCAACTCTCTGTAACCTCGACGTACAGGTGTGATGGAGCATTGATGAATGTGCAGGACGCACTGTCGTGGCTATGATGGTTCGTTGTGTACTTCCGTAGTCCCACACTTTGTCAGAATTCCCCAACTTTCTTTAGCATCCATTATCTTCTCATGACGGTTGACCCCTATGGACCGTCACAGTCATGACGGACCGTCGTGAGGTCTGTAGGTGATCACTTCTGCAATTTTAGCTTAAAATCTCCACGTTCTCCTTTGGACAAATTTCCTAGAAATAAATGGAAAACTACATCAAAAATCAATACAAAAAGGCTTTAGACACACACTAAACTTAAGGAAAAGGCATTGAAAGTACCGTGAAACCACGGTACATCAGTCTATTGTTACAAATTACTTTGAAGAGCCACACAACGATTGTGATCTTACAGAAATAGAGATAAAAAATCTTGAGGATAAGTATCGTCAACATGCAAAAGCCTTGACCAAAATCCAAATGGGAGTCTTAAGAGCATATTTTGCAAAAATTTCTACTTGTGAGACTACAAAGGAAGCTTGGGATTCTCTAGATACTGAGGTGTATGGCGCTGCAAAGATACGCACTATAAATCTTCAAACTCTTAGAAGAGAGTTTCAAAATTTGACGATGGTAGAATCCGAAAAAATAGATGAATATTGCACAAGAGTCATGAATATTGTTAATGAAATGAGAAATCATGGTGATACAATTTCTGACCAACAAGTTGTGGAAAAGATTCTAATTAGTGTCACAGAAAAGTATGAGTACATTGTTGTTATCACTGAGGAGACGAAAGATATTGCTAATCTTTCCATCAAATAGCTAGTTGGATCATTTCGTGCATACGATAAGCGAAGATTTTTTCGTGAAGATCAACCCAAAGAGACGTTGTTCCAGTCTAAAACAAATGAGAATTCTCAAAATTTCTCAAAATCAACAGAAGAAGAATTAAAAGCTAAAAAAGAAGCAGGATCATGATGGTTCTTCCAATAAGGTTGAAGAAAAAAGTGAAGTTTGCAAAAAGACTAATCATAACGCAGCAAATGTTGGCATAAAGGCAAGCCCCAATGTAACTTTTGTAAAAAATTTGTCCACGTTAAAAAGGATTGGTGGAACATGAAACAAGAGCAAACAAATTTTTGTGAAAAACTGGAGTAAAAAGGGAAGAAAACCTTTTCTTTGCTTATAAATTTGATGCTTCAACAAAAACCAATGAATGGTATGTTGATAGTTGTTGTAGCAATCACATGACTGCAGATCAAAAGACTTTCCTCTCAATTAATAATAGCATAACTACTAAAGTGAGAATGGGGAATGGAGCCTTAGTTGATGCGGAAGGTAAATGCACTATTTTGATCAACATGAAAGGAAGCAGTAAGCAAATTTATGATGTTCTTTATGTTCATGACTTGAAAATTTTTTGCTTAGTGTTGGTCAACTCATGAAAAATGGTTATTCTCTTGTATTTAGAGATAATTATTGCAGGATTTATCATAAAATTGAGCCAAATCAAGTCATTTTTGAACTAAAAATGATAAAAAGAAACTCCCATTTGCAATTTCATTACAATGCATTACAAAAATGAAATTGTAGATGATTCATGGCTTTGGCACAGAAGATTTTGTCACTTGAATTTTCATGGTTTGAAGTTTCTCAAGCAAAAAGACATGGTGCAAGGCCTTCCTGAGATACACACTGAGGTGAATCCATGTGAAAGTTGTATAATGGGAAAGCAACATAGGAAGTCTTACCAAAAGGGGTGTCTTGGAGAGCAAGTATACCTTTGGAACTAATCCTTACCGATATTTGCGGAATAATAAAGACTCCATCCCTTGAAAGTCAAAGGTATTTTCTAATCTTTATTGATGATTTCTCAAGAATGACATGAGTTTATTTCATTAAAGAAAAATCAGAAACATTTTCTACATTCAAGAAATTTAAAGCTCTTGTTGAGAAGCACTAAGGTTGCTGCGTCAAAACCATTCACAGTTATAGAGAGGTGAATACACAAGTGGAGAATTTGAATAATATTGCAAAATGAAGGCATTCAGAACCAACTTACACAGGGTATACTCCTTCACAAAATGATGTATCCGAAAGAAAAACTGGAACAATTGTTGAAATGGCCAGAACTATGATGAATGAGAAAGGGCTGCTAAAATATTTTTGGGCAGAAGGAGTGCGTTCAACAGTTTACATCCTTAACAGGTTCCCAATAAAGGTACTAAAGGACAAGACACCAGTTGAGTGGAATTAAACCTTCTATAAGTCATTTTAAAATTTTCGTGTGTATTTGTTATGCTCATGTGCACGTTGAGAAAAGAACAAAATTGTATGAAAAAAATTTAAAAATGTATATTTCTTGGTTATAGTGATGTGAAAAAAGGATACAGACTTCTCGATGCCAAAACTAACAAACTTGTTGTTAGTAGAGATGTCATTTTTGATGATAAAACAACATGCATTTGGGAGGATAAAAAGATAGAGAATACTGCTATTATATCTTCAAATCAAGAAGAGGATGAGTAAGATAAAGATGTCCCTCAAGTGGGAGAAATCCAAAATTCAGATGATGAAGAACCGCCTCCATGAGGAACACAAATATTGAGTTACATTTATCGAAGATGTAACTTTGCCGGTGTTGAACAAGGAAATTATGAAGCAGCAATAAAACATGATGTTTGAAAGAAAGCCATGGAATACGAAATTCGGATGATTGAAAAAATAAATACTTGGGACCTTGTGGCTATACTTAGAAAAAGAGAAGTTGTAAGTCTAAAATGAAATTACAAAATCAAACTCACTCAGGAAGGAGATATTCAAAAGCACAAAGCAAGGTTGGTTGCTTGAGGCTTCACGTAAAAATCAAGTATTGATTTTTATGAGACTTTCTCTCCAGTTGCTCATCTTGAGACTATTAGAACTATAATTGTTGTTGCTGCACAAAAGAAATGGAAGAAATTTCAACGTGATAGTAAATTTGCATTTCTGAATGGAAAACTTGATAAAGAGATTTATGTTGAGCAACCTCAAGGATTTTTTTATTCAAGGGGGAGAAGAGAAGGTGTAGAAGCTAAAAAAAGCTCTTTACGGGTTGAAGCAAGCTCCAAGAGCTTGGTACAACGAGATTGATACATACTTTCTGAAAAATAATTTTTTAAGAAGTAAAGTGAAGCCACTTTGTATGTGGAGAAAGAACATGGTAGAATTATCATTGTTTGTTTCTATGTGGATGATCTACTCTTTACAGGAAATGATGTGAAGATGATGCAAAATTTCAAGAAAGATATGATGCAAGCTTATGAAATGAGTGATCTTGGATTGTTAAATTATTGTTTGGGCATCGAAGTTTCTCAAGTGAAATAAGAAATTTTTTCATTTCTCAAAAGAAGTATACTAGAAGTGTTCTTCAAAAATTCGAATGATGGATTTCAGGTCTGTGGACATATCATTAACAATAAATGAGAAGTTTAGAAAATATGATGGAGAAAAAAAGCTAATAGCTCACTTTATAGGAGCTTGATTGGAAGTCTGATATATCTTACTTCAACAAGGCCAAATATTATGTTTGCAGCTAGTTTATTATCCAGATACATGCAAGAACCAAGCCAAGTGCCTTTTGGAGCTGCAAAGCGTGTTCTAAGCTACTTGCAAGGAAAAATGGATTATGGTATAATGTACAAATTTGATGGATATTTGAACTTAATTGATTATTCTGATAGTGATTAGGCTGGAAGTATAGATGACATGAAGAGTACTTCTGGTTATGCTTTCTTATTTGGATCAAGTATTTGTTCTTGGTTATCAAAAAAGCAAAGTGTTGTTGCTCAATCCACTGTCGAAGTAGAATATGTTTAAGCATCCAAGACTACTTCTCAAGCTATTTGGCTTAGGAGAATATTTGAAGACATTGGTGAAAAACAAAAAAGAGGGATTGTTCTGTATTGTGATAATAAATCAACAATTGCAATTGCCAAGAATCAAGTCTGCCATGAAAGATTAAAGCATATTTCCATCAAGTATCATGCTATCCGAGAAACACAAGAGAAAGGCGAAATTAAGTTGCATTATTTTCAGGCAGGGAAACAACTTGTTGACATCTTCACCAAAGCACTTCCCAGAGAAAAAATTTACTATCTTCGAGAACACATTGGAGTTATCAAGCAAATGAATTAAGGGGGAGTGTTGGAATTAATGAATCAATGTTTAGTCTTTCGAATATGTCTCTTAGTTAATGATTCTAACCATCTGAAGTGGTCTTAGCCTATAATAAACTTGAGCATTCTCTAAATATACTATTTCCATCCATATTTCCTACAGTGGAAACTTGAGTCTTTTAGATAACATTTTAACAAATAGAAGTCTCGAAATTCATCTTTGTATTTTACAATGGAAATAAAATGATGCAAGGTTAGAAGAAAGAAACTTACTTGAGCAACAAGAAGGCTATGAAAGGAACAAGGTGTAAAGGATTTAGAGGCTTAGAGCTGGGTAAATTGCAATATTAAAAACAAATCTAATAAGGGCACGTTAGGTTAGAAAATGAAAAACAAGTGTAGTAATTAGTAAATATATTGAAAATTCTAAAATTTTGTAATTTTTAAAGTCAAAAAACTGACATGTTGAGATGATCAACAACGCTCTGCCAAAGAAACATCGAGAAGATATATTAGATATGCTAATATGACATTACATATAGCTTATTTGCAATGTCACTGCAACAAATTCAATTATCAGGGATACATTATTTCGTCATTTATAAATCATATTTCGTTACTAAAAATCTTGTGAAATGAAAATTAATTCGTCACTCAGTTGTCACTAAATGTGTGTCATTAAAAGTATACAAAGGCGATTTAGTGCTTCGTAACTAAAAATATTATTTTAACTACAAAAAAGATAAATCGTCCATAAATGCTTTAACATTTGTGACAAATTTACTTGTCGTAAAAAATTGTTTTTTTTTGTTAATAGTATTCTTTATCACTAAAAATGTTATTTTTACCGACAAAATTATATTGTTGCTAATCAGTTTGCTTCAATCAGTGACGAAATCAATTGTCTCTAAATTCATATATGTTTCGTAGTTGAAAAAATATAATTTACTCACTAATGACTATATTTTATGTACAATAAATTATTTTGGTCTTTACTAGGGATAGATTTATCATTATAAAAATGGTTAATTTTCCTACGATACCAACATTCTCTGGTCTCTTATTTGTTTTTTATTTTTTACTTCATTCACTTCTTTTAAATTTAAATTATATAGAAATAATGTACTATATGATTCTTTATACTCATACACAAATGCATGAAATATAATATTTTTTTTAAAAAAAATATCAGTAAAAATATGCAGTACGATTCAGTCATTTTATTTATTTATTTTGAGAAATTTAAAAATTATTCAGTACAATTATAAATTTATTTGAAAATGTAACTTTCAATTTTATTATAAAGTTGAATAATCAATTCAATTTGATCAGTAAATCAACTGTTGTGAAAAAAACATTGATACCCATAACTATAATACTTCATCATAATATATTTGAAATCCTAGTCGGTTCATTTAGATTATATTTTACTTCAATTTTTACACTGATGGAAAAAAGATAAAAGAAATTCATGAAATATTTCTCTACTTTGAGAAGTTTAAGTTTGTAAGTTGATGTTATCTTTGTATAGTTGATCTACTTACATATGTAAGATTACTATTATATATACACTTATTTATCGACAAAAGCAAATATATCAACTTAGTTTATGACGTTTATCAATCGCAAATCAAAGGACACACAAGAAAAAACACAGATACTTGAGAAATTACTTTCTTATCGTCTTTATCAATGAAAGTGTATCAAATAAAAAGCAAAAGTGCGAAACAACAAATATTAGCGCTATAGTGTTAGAACCGTACCCCACTCACAATACTTATAACCTGGATTATACTTTTCAAATGATATATTTTATAATTGCTTAATTTAAGAAAATTGATGTATTGAACTTTTTCATTTTTTACAAAATTGTCTGAATTCGTTGGTTTTAATATTTTCCCTCGACAATTAACGAATGACCTCTGTCTATTTCTTATCAATAACTTGTATTATTCCTTTTGTAAGTTGTCACTTGTAATTTTAAACAATTGTTGCCAGAAAAAAAGTTGTATTTGGCTATGGTTTTTTTGGTCGCAAATAGTTGAATTATTTACTACAAAATTTGAAGTCGTCACTAATTAATACATTATATTTTTTGTGATAATTTTTTTGTTGTCACTAAATTCAAATTGATTAGGAAAAATAAAATCATTGACACCAATTATTTATATTATTATTGACGAAAATAAATTTCATAATTAAATCTAAATTTTTATAAATATAACTTATAATAATTAACTAAAAACTCTAATGTGTCGATATTGTAACAACATACTTTTTTAGATGAAATTTTTTGTGTCAAAAAGTTCATGAATTTTTAAACAAAAATTTTTTTTCTTGAATAATACACATTATCAATGACGAAATAATGTGTCACACGTAACTTTAAATTCGTGACTAACACTACATAACAAATGGTGTCAATTAATTTTTTGGTGGGAAACATTAGTTGACAAAACTTTACTACTAATTTTTATGTTTAATCACTAAAAGTATGTGTCTCATATATTTAAGCATGAAAGGTAAATTTTCTCACTAAAAACAAATAATTAATGACGAATTTGATGTTGTAGATAATAATTTCATAGCTATATATCATATTTGTTGTAGCTTGTGATTTAATTGATTAATATATGTGTTATACCTTGCCTCGCAAGAAATATTTTCTTTGTACAGGTGAAGTACCGTGAGTTTACAATACTTTTAATGCATTTCACTTAGAAGTTGTGTGTGTTTGTTTTATGTTTTTTTTAATGATTTCAGGAAATAAACTCAGGTGTGGATATTTGAGGAAACAGCTAAAAGAAGTGCATAAAAGGGTATCTACGGAGGCAACCTACAGACCGTAGGTCAAATTACGTCGCGTAGATGATGGTCGTAGAAGGGCATGTCAAGCATTTCTGAAGATCAGGGAAGTCTTTACTAAGTGTGGAACCACGGTGATGAGTTATGGACCATAAATTAATGTACGAATCGTACTGTAGCTCTGTCAAAGTGATCTGAAAGGTGATTCCAGTACCTGATGCTGAAAAAATCTGAGTGTGGAGCAATAAAGCAGAGTTATGGACTGTCGTCTGACTTACGGTCCCTAATTCTAGATTGTAGAAGTCGACAGAGATCCTAAAGATTTTGAAGGTTGAAAATTTTCCAAGTCCTAAGCCACGGAGGGACCTAGGGATGTAGATTGACTTACAGATCGTAGGTCATCCTTGTAAATGAAGACGTGTCCTGCAATTTTATTTCGTTATTCATTTCCTTATTATTTCAAACTTTGTTTTATATAAATAGGGATAAAGACCTTGTTTTAGAGGTTAGACATTATTGTTCTCGTTGAGTTTATGCTTGGGAGATTCACTTGCAAACTTTTGGCAATTGTTTGATTTCTAATGTACATTATTGACAATTTTCGTATTGCAATTCAAGTTGAGATTCTAGATTTATTATTATTACTATGTAAGTTCATGTTTCTTTCATCTAAAAACATGAATTGTGTTCTTGCTAAAATGGGTAACTAAATCCACAACTAGAGTTGTGGGAATCATGAGTGATTAACAAAGTATAAATAGTAATTAAGCAGATCTTGAATAGTGTTATTGCATGTATTGATAATTCTTTCGTTTAGAAATCTATTTAAAGGTGGCCAACGTTAGAACTCGCCTTGTTTCTACTTGCTAGAAAAGGAGATAGTTAACAAGAACAGAATTATATCAACATAGATTCAGTGCGATGGTATCTAATAGTCTAGTGTCAATTAGTGTGAGCGTGAAAACTAAGTCATACATCGATGTGATGTCTAATATGAGGTAACGGTAAGTGTTAGTAAGTTATACACACGTAGCTGGACCAAGGTGCGGGGTGAAATTTTTTAGATGTCGGGTTAAGATTTTAAAGACACTTAACTTATCACTTTGCATGTCATACACTAGGAAAGAATTACTATTACTAGGATTACCACATTATGAGCTTGTAGAGAACACTTATGCTCTAGTTCTTTTCTCATCTTGTTAACAATCATAGTTTAAATCTTGCTCAATAATTAAATAGTTTTCCAAATTTGTTACACAAATCCCCCCCCCCAGTTACTTGTTTCTAGAAATACATTAACTAAAGGAATATAATTTTTAGTTAAGTTTAGTCTAAATCATTTTTGTTGTGGGATCGAACCCAACCTACAAGTTAGGTTTTTTACTTGATAACGATCGCTTATGCTTCTTTAGGGAGGTATAATTTGAGCGTATCAAATTTTAGTACTACTGCCACGAAAATTGACTTTTAGATTAAGTTTAACGATATTATTGAACTTTAGTCAACTATTTCCAAATTTTAATTTTTCTTTTTATTTTTTTTGTCGCACTTAGGTTCCAACTCTAGTGTATTCCAAGTATATGGAGCCAAGGAGAACCACTCACTCCCTACAATCCAAAACTCAACCTGTCAAGACCCTCTAAACAAACTAAGGTATCTAGAGCGTCACATGTCCTTAAAGAGTTAATAACATGTAAATTAAGTTTTTCACAACTTTTATAGTTGATTTGAAATGGTTTGGAAGTCAAATATTCAAGAATGACTAAGACGTTCGAATGTTAGCCTTTAAGAGTGCTTGTGTGTTCTAGTGTGCCTTTACTTGTTTTACGTGTTTTTTGGAGTTTAAATTGATGGTGGAGGATCCTATCATCCAGATGGAATTATTTAGAGTCTAAAAGTCCAGGCAAGACTCCCCAAGTACAACCCTAAGGGTCCTACAGGAGGATCCAAAAGCAGCCAGTACACTGTCTTGGCAATGTTCAATGGACGCCTAACATCGATGCTTCTTAGACTGGTTGACGCCCCGTCGATTGGGGGAGTTTCTCCACACTTAGGTGTGTGATATCAGCCCCAAAATTTGGTGTATAATTCACAAACGACGAAGCATAAGGACGACTCGTTGATAAGATGACGCCCCATCGCTAGCATAGTTTGGAACCTGCAACACTGCGTGCAGACACTGCCATGATATGGGTGAATTGGAAAATTCACCCCACATCGTAATTAAAATATGGGTGGTTGGTTTAGGTGTTTTTAGGTAATTTAATTTAGTATGTAAGCCTAAAACCTAATTTAGAACTCATTCTTCAAACTAGACTTTCCCTCTCAAAATAAACCCTATCTAAAAACCTCCATTGGAGGCCAAGCTCAAGAACAAGCTAGGGAGATGGATTCCAAGTGATTTGTTCTCAAAATTTCGTGGGATTCTCATGTAAGTAAGGTATGGTAACCCTTTATCCTTAGTTAACCTTTCATCGAAGGAGTACTTTCAAAGGTTTTTCAAACATGATTCTAAGGTAAAAAAATCCTATCTTTCAATCTAGCCATGAGTTCATTGTTAAATTGATTTCAAAGTCATTCTAATGATATATCTATGATTAATAAACGATTTTAACATGAATTTCATTCCAATTCCATGAAAAACTCATGATGTCTTTAACCTCTTAAATTATGATATAATATGGGTATTGTGATCTTGATTAGATGGTGATCCAATTATGATTTGATTATAGTGTATTACTTAATCATAATTTTATCTATGTCAATTGATTATTAATTTGGATAATTGATCAATGATGATCATAATTTGGAGAGTTAGTAAGTTGACCGATTTTCTTTTATTTAGCATAGAAGAGATAATGAATTATGTTGCTTGGTATGGTCCACTTTGGTGGTGGTGTTTAGATTCTTGTTTATCTATATGTGTTGTGATCATGGACTTGAAGGAATTAGATGCAAGATAAATTTATATGATGATTGTCATGTTATGAAGTTTATGTGTGTAGTCCTTGATTCTAGTATCATGTTCTAAGCGTATTGATGATGTGAAGTAGAATCTGTTGTTAAGGATAAGGGTAAGGTATGGTATATATTGCTAATGATGATGAATACTCTTGTAGCATGACCCTTACCTATGAATTCCCTATATGAATGTGTGAACATAGTATGCTAGGAGTCTTTTATTCTAATGTTGAATATGTTCTTGCCTCCTATGATTTAATTTGAAGTGTGTGTAGTCTATAGTCCTTAATAATCTGTATGTATGTGACTTAAGACTTGATGTTGTACATGAGTTATGATCTTTGAAGGGTGGATTCATCAATACCATGTTGTTGCTACTATGTGAATCATGTTGACCAATGTATGCACACACCTCATGCATATCGATGAGTTGGATAGATTTATGGTGACTAAGGAAAAAATAGTTCTCCTATGCACCATTGGCTATTAGGATGCATGTAAAGTATGTAATTAATGTATTATGATCATGTGTGTCTAGATGTGTTTATGTGAAAGCAGGTCTCACATATGTCACACATACACATGATTTTATAAATGGTTGAAATATGTGAAAGGACATTCTCATATAACGTAGGTCTTATGATGAAAGGACATTATCATCTTAGAAACCGTTGAGATATATGATGTATAAGGGAGAAAGTCCCTAAAACCTACTATATGAACTAATGCTAATAATGTCTTTAAGATGTTTAAAAAGGGAGTTTGAGCATAGCACTGAGTGAACCTCAAAAATCAGAGTTGGGGCTTCACGTTTCGTAAGTCTGTCTTCCCACAAGAGAACCTTCAAGTTAGCAAGTTCGGGTTCCCAACATAGATGTTGTCTCATGATATGAAGAACTCCACGTTAGCAAGTCAAGGTTTCTAGTAGCATTCTCATTGTTCAATAACTATGTGCCCCCGTAGATCATAACTTAGTTGATCTACATATATAGCTATTATGTATGGTTCTATCTTGGAAAGTAGAATGCCTGTTTTAGGTGTGGGGTTGTAAGACACCAGATTTTATTTATCTCACACGGTCTATGTCGGTTATGGCTATGTCTCCCAAAAAGCAAGGAACGAACTAAGATAAGAATATGTACTCTAGTTTTTCCAAAAAGTAAGGAATGAACTAAGATAAGAATATGTACTCTAGTCACAACTCCTTGAGAAGGTTACTTAGTATAGGTAGGACTATGGATCATAGCCATGCATTGCACAAGTGAACTTCAAGAAAGGATAATATTATAGCCTTCATGAAATAAATACTTACGTTAAGTATGATTTGTGTGAATGCATGTTAAAGTTACTTTGCTATGTCAAGACATGAATTATGATTATGCATGTGAATTCCACTTATGGATTCTAAATGGGTTTACTTAGTAAATGTGGGGGTATGAGACTCCATGTATACATTTCACAAGTAAGCTTGTGAAAGGGTTATTAGGGTGGTTTACCTATGATATGAACTAAATAAGTTATGACTAAAGTTGTAGTAAATGAATGAGTCCATATGATGTTATGAAATATGTGGTCTTATGTCTAGTTATAAATGAAGGTATCATGACTTGTTGAACATGATATGCCTAGTATAGGATGGATGTTTAGGAAAAAATGGTGCAAGTGGTATAATGAGATGCTACCTACACATTGCACTAGTATGACTTGGGGGTTGTCTTAGGTGATGTTTTTATGTGAACGTTATGTCCTATGATGTGCTTATCACTTTATGAATGTATGTGGTTGTGTTGATGAATCATATGTATGCAAGACCATCTTGGGTGACCTTAAGGTGATACATTCTAATAAGTACCACTTGAGGGTTGCTTAAGGAAAGAAGTTAAGGTAAAAGATAGATAATATATTTTAAGTAATGAATGTGCCTCAAAGTGTGATAAATGGATTTATGTGTTATTATGAATAGTGTCCATGTCTATATGATGTATGTGAACTATAATGTGCCTATTGTATTAATGTTCATGAGGTTTACTAAAAAGACATGTTTCATGATTTCTAAACACAAAGTGTAGGTGGTGATGGCTGGAGGATGTCTCTTGAGGTGAGGAGCTTGATAGATGTTTCCTAAGCTCCAAAAAAGGATCCTTAATATTCAAGGATTTTCTATGTGAGATGTTGTTTAAAGTAAATGTAATAGCTTAGATTTATATTCTATGTTGTTAAGGTCCATGTCCTTATTCTATTGTATTGAGTTGTGTCTTAAGTTGACAGAAGATACTTAAAGTCTACTTATGTACTTATGATATTTTATATATATATGAAGTGATGTTCTAGCATATGATGTGCTATGAAAAAATTTCAAATTTTCTGCTAAATTTCTATGTCTATGCAGTGAAAGATGTCTAAGGGCTTGTACAAGACCTCTGAGAGATCAAGTACGCCATGTTACTTGTAGGGGGTGCTCCATTATCGTGACACAATCCAAACTGCGAGATTGAATAATAAGGGAGTACAAGTTAATCCTATCGGAGGAGAACTACGAGATGGTGTTGGGATGCAACCTTCGAGGGTGGTTAATGAAAATAATCAAACTCCAGCTAAAAATTTACTAGTAGATGCACTGAGGATGCAAGACTCACGGGAGCCATAACCCCAAAAAACCTATAGGGTCAACTTTAACATTGCTGACTCTAATAGACCGCTTGTTTTACCCCCTCTACAACCGGGTTACACCTTTACGCTAACTAGTAAAATGAAGCAGATTCTCACAGCGAAAGGCTTATTTGCAAGGTTGGTGTCGGATGACCCTCATGATCACAAGCAACATCCCTAGAAATATGTCTTAGAAACATAAGTATGTTATGAGGATTTGTTGATTGTATAACCACAACTCTTTCTCATACATCTCTAATCAACACACCCAATTTATGCGGACTCTTACAGGATCATATAATTTGTTTAAGCTTATTTAATTGGATAAATTTTAAAAATATAATTTATTATTAATTAATT
>JAKWJD010000645.1:0-54602 GCA_027705065.1 Solanum peruvianum
AAATAGAGGATCGGGTGCCACGTTTCGGTACCAGGATAGTATATGAGGATCGGAGTGTCACGTCCGACACAGGATAGTATATGGATCGGGTGCCACGTTCCGGTACCAGGATAGTATATGAGGATCGGAGAGTCACATTCCGACACCAGGGTAGTATATGGATCGGGTGACCGTTCCAGTACCAGGATAGAATGAGGATAGGTGTGTCACGTTCCGGCACCACGATAGAATATGGATCGGAGTGTCACGTCCTACACCAGGATAGTATATGGATCGGGTGCCACGTTCCCGTACCAGGATAGTATATGAGGATGCGGAGGAGTCACATTCCGACACCAGGGTAGTATATGGATCGGGTTGACACGTTCCAGTACCAGGATAGAATGAGGATAGGTGTGTCACGTTCCGGCACCATCGTATGGATTAGTGATCGGAGTGTCACGCCTACACCAGGTATAGTATATGGAGTGGAGTGTCACGTACCGACACAAGAGAAATAAAGATAATGAATCTTGAAAGATGTTAATATACTAAATCTAATGAACCTAATTCCCAAATGAGTATGATATTGAGGCTTGAGTCCTCATGTCTGAACTTGGCGGTACTTATTAATGATTATAGTACTTGTTGTTGCTACAGATTGAGTATTGTAGTTGATTTTATGATGATCTGATATATACTGTTTTCTATTTTGAGTTGGCCGATGATACCTACTCAGTACTTGTGTTTTGTACTGACCCCTACTTGTATGTTTCTTCTTTGTTATTTGTGGAGTGCAGCAAACGTACCGTCGTTTTCAACTCAACCGCAATTCTAGCCAGTCTTCATTACTCCGGATTTCAGGGTGAGCTAATGCTTCTAGCTTGGATTGGATCTTCCTCTTCATGTCTGGATGCCTTGATGTTCCGGCATGGACTAGCTTTTTATGTATTTTAGTTTCTTAGAATACTCATAGTCTAGTAATTTGATCGTAGATGTTCTTTTGATGATGACTTCCAGATTTTGGGGAATAATAGTTGTTGAGTTTTTTAGAAGTTATTTAATTGGTTTTCATTAATGAGTTTAAGTCTTCCGCATTATATTCTGTTATTATATTGAAATGTTGGGGTTTAGATTGGTTGGTTCGCTCACATAGTAGGATAAATGTGGGTGCCACTCGCGGCTCGATTTTGTGTAGTGACAAACTTGGTATCAGAGCATTAGGTTCGTTGGTCTCATCACACAAGAACGAGTCTAGTAGAGTCTTAAGGAACGGTAGGGGGGCTCCTTTACTTTTCTTTATGAGGCTATAAGACTTTAGGAAAATTCCATTCTTTCTTTCTTTCTTTCGTGCTATTACTTGGATCCAATTGGTATCTAGGTGATACAAATTGGTATCTGACCATATTCACTCTATTTCGCAGATGGTTAGAACTAGTGCAACGACTGCACCAACACCAACACCGGCAAGACAAGAAACGTCTTAGCCAGCCACTGGGGTGTAGCTCAAAGAGGAGTAGTGGCGAGAGGCTGTGGAAGAGGTTGTGGGAGGACGTCCTCTAGAGGAAGAGGACAAGCACCTAGCCCAACTAGTACTAGGGCGGTGACTCCTCCACCGACTGAGGAAGTGATAAGAGAGGGTGAGGAAGGGGAGAATGAACAAGTAAAGAATGAGGGATTGCCACCCCAACCTACCCCAGAGATGATCAATCAGGTTCTTGCTTATCTTAGCGGGTTATCTGATCAGGGCCAGACACCTCCAGTGTTTTCTGTACCAGCACCTCAGGTTCCGGAGGTACAACATGCAGCTACTGGGGCTCCGCGCATGGATGCCTCATTAGAAATAGGCACGTTCCCTCGTCTTACTACACGACCTATAATGACAAATGATCAGCATGAACTTTTCAGTAAGTTCTTGAAATTGAAACCTCCAGTCTTCAAGGGTGCTTAATCTGAGGATGCCTACAATTTTCTGGATGACTGTCATGAGCAACTACACAAGATGGGTATAGTAGAACGGTTTGGTGTTGAGTTTGTGACTTATCAGTTTCAAGGGAACACCAAAATATGGTGGCGGTCACATGTTGAGTGTCAACCAACAGAGGCACCACCTATGACTTGGGCATCATTCTCTAGCTTGTTTATGGAGAAGTATATCCCCCGGACTTTGAGGGATAGGAAAAGAGATGAGTTATTGAGCCTAGAGCAAGGTAGGATGTCGGTTACTGCATATGAGGCTAAGTTTCATGCATTATCCAGGTATGCCACCCAACTTTGTTTCAGACCACAAGAGCGGATTCGCCCTTTTGTGAAGGGGTTGAGGTCAGAATTGCGGATTTCAGCCTTACAAGTAGCGGCTACGGCAAAATCCTTTCAAGAAGTGGTAGACTTCGTGATAGAGGTGGAAGGAGTGAAGCCAGATGACTTCACCATGGAATCGACATCAAAAAGGTTTCGAAAGGGTGGTGAGTTTAATGGTTCTTACTCTAGAGGACAGGGTTCAGGAGGTTACTCAGTCCGACCAATTCAGTCTTCACTACAGACTGTAGTTAGGGGTCCACCTCAGACCGGTCAACACTTCTTTGAGAACCTATGCTTGAATCGAGAGAATGGTATGGATGTGGGGAGACTGGACACATTAAGAGGTATTGTCCAAGACAGAGTCACAGACCTCCCATAGTCAGAGGTAGAGGTGGTCATGGTAGAGGCCGTTATTTTGGAGGACGTGGTGGCCGAGGTAATGGTGGTCACCAAAACGGCCGGGGTGATGGGCAAACTAGAGCCACTACAACACAACATGGTAGGGGCAACGGACAGACAAGTAATGGGGCCCATTGTTACACTTTCCCTGGGAGATCTGAAGCGGAGACATCTGATGCTGTCATCACAGGAAATCTTTTGGTTTGTGATTGCATGGCTTATGTATTGTTTGATCCTTGATCCACATTTTCTTATGTATCTTCTTCATTTGCTACTGGTCTTAATTTACCTTGTGAATTACTTGACATGCCTATTCGTGTTTCTAGTCCCGTGGGTGAGTTTGTGGTAGTTGAAAAAGTATATAGGTCTTGTTTGGTGACTTTTGTGGGGAGCAACACTTATGTAGATTTGGTTATCTTAGAAATGGTTGACTTCGATGTGATTCTGGGTATGACTTGGCTTTCTCCAAATTTTGCAATCTTGGATTGTAATGCTAAAACTGTGACGTTAGCCAAGCCTAAGACAAATCTGTTAGTGTGGGAGGGCGACTACACTTCCACTCCGGTTCGTATCATGTCCTTTTTTAGTGCTAATAGAATGGTTAGTAAGGGGTGTTTAGCTTTCTTGGCACATCTCAGGGATGACACTACCCAAGTACCTCCAATTCAGTCGGTTTTGGTAGTCCGTGACTTTGTGGATGTGTTCCCTGCAGATCTTCCTGGTATGCCACCGGATAGAGATATTGATTTTTGCATTTATTTGGAACCGGGTACTCTCCCCATTTCTATATCCCCTTATAGAATGGCTCCCGCGGAGTTAAGAGAGTTAAAGGCCCAACTTCAAGAGTTGTTGATCAAAGGCTTCATTAGACCAAGTGCATCTCCTTGGGGTGCTCCGGTGTTATTTGTGAAGAAGAAGGATGGGAGTTTTCGGATGTGCATAGACTACCAGCAGTTGAACAAGGTAACTATCAAGAACAAGTATCCCATTCCTCGCATTGATGACTTGTTCGATCAGTTACAAGGTGCTTGTGTTTTCTCTATGATTGACTTGAGATCCGGTTATCATCAATTGAAAAACGGGCAACGATGTGCCAAAGACTGCTTTTCGAACTAGGTATGGGCATTACGAATTTGTGTGTAATGTCTTTTGGTCTTTGAATGCCCCTGCTGCTTTCATGAGCTTGATGAACGAGATTTTTAAGCCATATCTGAATCTCTTTGTGATCGTATTCATTGATGATATACTGATATACTCAAAGAGTAAGAAGGAACATGAGGAGCATTTGAGAATGGTATTAGAGTTGTTGAGGAAGAAAAAGCTTTATACCAAATTCTTCAAGTGTGAGTTTTTGCTAGATTAAGTGTCCTTCTTGGGGCACGTGGTTTCTAAGGATGGAGTGATGGTGGATCCTTCTAAGATTGAGACAGTGAAGAATTGGGTAAGACCTACTAATGTGTCAGAAATAAGGAGCTTTGTTGGTTTAGCTAGCTATTACCGTCGATTTGTCAAGGGATTCTCTTCCATTGCTTCCCAGTTGACAAACTTGACTAAGCAGAACGTTCCATTTGTATGGTCGGATGAATGTGAGGAAAGCTTTCAGAAGCTCAAGACCTTGTTGACTACTGCACCAATCCTTACCCTGCCAGTGGAAGGTAAGAATTTCATTGGCTATTGATGCTTCATATTTGGGTTTGGGTGCAGTGCTAATGCAAGAGAAGAACGTAATTGCTTATGCTTCAAGGCAATTAAAGGTGCACGAACGTAATTACGCGACCCATGATTTGGAGTTGGCCGCGGTAGTATTTGCATTGAAGCAATGGAGGAACTATCTGTATGGGGTTAAGTGTGAAGTCTATACGGATCATCGTAGCCTACAGTATGTCTTTACTCAGAAAGATTTGAATTTGAGACAGAGGAGATGGATGCAACTACTGAAGGACTACGATATCACTATTCTGTATCATCCGGGAAAGGCTAATGTTGTGGCAGACGCCTTAAGTAGAAGGGCACGAAGCATGGGAAGTCTAGCTCATTTGCAAGTTTCTAGACGCCCGTTGACTAGAGAAATCCAAAACTTGGCTAATGACTTTATGAGGCTAGAAGTAAATGAGAAGGGAGGATTTTTGGATTGTGTGGAGGCGAGATCTTCTTTTCTTGACAAGATTAAGGGAAACAAGTTTGATGATGAGAAACTAAGCCGAATTCGGGATATGGTGTTGCGAGGAGAGGCTAAAGAGGCCATAATGGATGAGGAAGGTGTTTTGAGGATTAAAGGAAGGGTATGTGTGCCCCGTGTTGATGACTTGATCCACACTATTCTTACAGAGGCTCATAGTTCCGGATATTCTATACATCCTGGTGCAACCAAGATGTACCGTGACCTAAAGCAACACTTTTGGTGGAGTAGAATGAAGCGCGACATTGTTGATTTGTTGCCAAATGTCCAAATTGTCAACAAGTAAAGTATCAACACTAGAGGCCCGGAGGAACACTTCAGAGAATGCCCATTCCTGAATGTAAGTGAGAGAGAATTGCAATGGATTTTGTGGTTGGTCTTCCAAAGACATTGGGTAAGTTTGATTCTATTTGGGTAATTGTGGACAGATTAACTAAGTCTGCTCACTTCATTCCGGTCAAGGTGACTTACAATGCAGAGAAGTTAGCCAAAATCTATATCTCAGAAATCGTTCGATTGCATGGAGTTCAACTCTCCATCATATCATATAGAGGTACACAGTTTACTTCTAAGTTTTGGAGAACATTGCATGCGGAATTAGGTACTAGGTTGGACCATAGTACTGCATTTCACCCTCAGACCGATGGTTAGTCTGAGCGAACGATTCAAGTATTGGAGGATATGCTTCGTGCATGTGTGATAGAATTTGGTGGTCATTGGGACAACTTCTTACCCTTAGCGGAGTTTTCATACAATAATAGCTATCACTCAAGTATTGATATGGCGCCATTCGAAGCATTGTATGGGAGGAGATGTAGGTCTCCCATTGGTTGGTTTGATGCATTTGAGGTTAGACCTTGGGGTACTGATATGTTGAGAGATTCAATAGAGAAGGTGAAATCTATTCAAGAAAAGCTTTTAGCGGCTCAAAGTAGGCAAAAGGAATATGCGGATCGAAAGGTTAGAGACTTGGATTCATGGAGGGTGAACAAGTCTTGCTGAAGGTTTCACCCATGAAAGGGGTGATGCGGTTTGGTAAAAGGGTAAGCTAAGCCCAAGGTATATTGGACCATTTGAAGTACTTAAGCGAGTAGGGGAGGTGGATTATGAATTAGCCTTGCCTCCAGGGCTGTCAGGAGTGCATCCGGTATTTCATGTGTCTATGTTGAAAAGATACCATGGGGATGGAAACTATATTATCCGTTGGGATTCGGTTTTGCTTGATGAGAATTTTTCTTATGAGGAGGAGCCTGTTGCTATTTTAGCTAGAGAAGTCTGCAAGTTCAGGTCGAGGGAGATTGCATCCATCAAGGTTCAATGGAAGAATCGACTGTTTGAAGAAGCCACTTGGGAGAAGGTGGCTGATATGCAAGAAAGATACCCACACCTGTTTACGGATTCAGGTACTCCTTTTCGCCGTTGTTTTCCTTCTTGTGATCGTTCGAGGACGAATGATGGGTAAATTGGTATCTATTGTAACGACCTGTTTAGTCGTTTTGAGCAACAAATTTTATTTTTGGAAAAATTGGCTGAGACGACGGATCCCACGACGGACCGTCATGGGCACGACGGACCGTCGAGGGGGTCTCGTTCCAAAACACTTAGAATTCTGAAATTTGGGTACTGAAATCGACTCTCTGAACTTCACGACGGAATGGAAGGACGGACCGTCGTGGGCACGACGGACCGTCACACATTTTCTACAGAAATTAAGTCTCTGAACTTTGTGACGGACCTGCAGGACGGACCGTCGTGGGAACGACGGACCGTCACAGACTCTTCAAGGAAATTGAGTCTCTGAAATTTGCGACGGACCTGCAGGACTGACCGTCACAGCCATGACGGACCGTCACAGGGTTGCGTAATCCCAGGCTGGGTCGGATTTCTGTTTAAGTTTTAAAGGGGCTTTTTGGACTATTCCTGCTATAATTATAAATTTCGTGGGTTAATATTAATAACTCAATTTCTTGGGGGTTAAAAGAGATAACCTTGAGTTAATTAGTGGGTTAATTCCTCATCTTTTATACTTAATTATATGCTAATTAGAGTAAAAGAAAGAGGGTTTGAATAAGAAAAATAGAAAGAACAAAGAGAGGGAAAGAGAAACGATCGAGAGAGGAGAAACGAAGAGGAAAACACAAAGCTTTGGGAAATTGCTTTCTTGATCACGAATCTTCGGTGGAGGTAGGTTATGATTTTTATGCTATTCGTAGTAAACTCTTAATAGCGAATGATATGTATTTGATAGTATTGTAAACACTTCTATATGCTTAATTGTATGCTTGCATGAATGTGATTATATAATTGTGATAAAATAAGCATGATGAAGCTATTGAATCCTAAATCTTGAAAGAAACCCTAATCTACTTTGTTAATGATGATGCCTTGGTATAAAAGAAGGCTTGATGAACAAAAGTAGTGAGATTAGGGGATCGGGTGCCACGTTCCGGTACCAGGATAGAAATAGAGGATCGGGTGCCACGTTCCGGTATCAGGATAGTATATGAGGATCAGAGTGCACGTTCCGACACCAGGATAGTATATGGATTGGGTGCCACGTTCC
Organism: Solanum peruvianum; assembly: GCA_027705065.1. Taxonomy (NCBI): domain Eukaryota; kingdom Viridiplantae; phylum Streptophyta; class Magnoliopsida; order Solanales; family Solanaceae; genus Solanum; species Solanum peruvianum. The sequence goes on from JAKWJD010000645.1 coordinate 7,422, forward strand.
GGTACCAGGATAGTATATGAGGATCAGAGTGTCACGTTCCGACACCAGGGTAGTATATGGATCGGGTGCCACGTTCCGGTACCAGGATAGAATGAGGATCGGAGTGCCACGTTTCGGCACCAGGATAGAATATGGATCGGAGTGTCACGTTCCGACACCAGGATAGTATATGGAGCGGAGTGTCACGTACCGACACAAGAGAAATAAAGATAATGAATCTTGAAAGATGTTAATATACTCAATATAATGAACCTAATTTCCAAATGAGTATGATATTGAGGCTTGAGTCCTCATGTGTGAACTTGGCGTACTTATAAATGATTATAGTACTTGTTGTTGCTACAGATTGAGTATTTTAGTTGATTTTATGATGTTATCTGATATATACTGTTTTTTATTTGAGTTGGCCGATGATACCTACTCAGTACTTGTGTTTTGTACTGACCCATACTTGTATGTTTCTTTCTTTGTTATTTGTATTGGTGTGCAACACGTACCGTCGTCTTCAACTCAAACCGCAAATCTAGCCAGTCTTCATTACTCCGGATTTCAGGGTGACTAATGCTTCTAGCTTGGATTGGATCTTCCTCTTCATGTCTGGATGCCTTGATGTTCCGGCATGGACTAGCTTTTTATGTATTTTAGTTTCTTAGAATACTCTTAGTCTAGTAATTTGATCATAGATGTTCTTGTGATGATGACTTCCAGATTTTGGGGAATAATAGTCGTTGAGTTTTGTAGAAGTTATTTAATTGGTTTTCATTAATGATTTTAAGTCTTCCGCATTATATTCTGTTATTATATTGAAATGTTGGGGTTTACATTCGTTGGTTCGCTCACATAGTAGGATAAGTGTGGGTGCCACTCGCGTCTCGGTTTTGGGTCGTGACAACATCGATCTTACAATATCTTTTATTATAAATCAAAATGTTCTCATTATCAAACTCAAATCACAAAGGAACTTATCATCAAAATTGAGTTGGACGTATGTATACTTTTATATCAAGTCTTATCAACTAGTTTTTTAACCAATGTGATGATCACATGACACTATTGTTTCCATGTAAAATTTATTTAACCAACAATACATATTCTACAATTGCATCTCAATCACAATCCATCAGAAACTCATATTTCCATCACGCTCAGTAAACCTTTGTCGTCACGAGTCATACAAATCAGATGCAAAGGACTACAAAAATTTTATACATATTTTCGAACTAAAATCTCCAATCGAATTCATCCAAGTATATTCACTGACATTCTTTATCTATAAGTTTTTCATTCCAGCATCAATCCACTCCTTTGGAGATTAAAAAAATCACTAGTCCTAGAACCCTCAAGATACATTTAACAACCTAAATGTATTAATATCGTAAAAAAGATTCACCACTAAAATTTTCCTTTAAAATAATTCTTAATCTGAGCTTCCGTAGTAACAAACTAGTTGGTTTTTCAATTGTAAAAGCAACATCGAATCTCATATCTAAACATGTCATACCACTGATAGCTCCTTAAGTAGTTAGTATTTACACTTGACAATCAATGTAATCATTTCCACGTAACACTAGTACCGTACCGTACCATGAAAGGTCGTTAAATCCATCACTAGAACACACCATACTTATCGAGAAGATTGCACCCAAATAGCTCAAACAATTATACCCATTGAATATCGATAAAATATTATAAATCCATTTTGTCTCTACCCCTAAGAAATTTGCATTCTTTCTTTGATCAGGTCGATAACAAAAGTAACACACTTAATAAGTTTGACCCTACTTAATATAAAATAAATCCATGGGATCATAGTAAAGATTTTGATCCCTCGATTGGCACAACCTAATTTCATCATTCGTTAAACAACTCATACATGATATGAAAGATGTACTAACTGTATTTTCTAATGTAATGATGATCATTTTCTAGTTGTCCCTTATGAAACTTCTTGCATGTTGTGACATATCTAGATAAAGTACAAAACTGACTTAATAGGCTACAACACATATCTTCCATTTATATTCTCTCCTCCTATCACTCTAGATTTGGGGTATTTAATTTGATGAAGAAGTTAGAAATTTTTTCCTTAAGTCATAGGTAGTTCCTATAATAATCGGCAGCCAACATGAGACTACCACAAAATTTTGCGTCTCTCCGAAACTAGTATACAACAAACTAAACACTAAGCCTCTCAACTATATTAATATTATGAAGCAGGTCAAAATAATAAACAATGAAAGTATACGAATCTTCATAATTAATACCTATGAAGAATGAGGGTTTCAACTTTATGATAAAAATATTATGTTGATTACTAGTCATTAGTGACCATGTAGTCAATTGAGAAAATATACCTATTTTCAAGGACACTTTTTGTTTTCGTTTTGAAGATACTCCTATACTAACCATATGTGAAATAGAGTGAAGAAGTTCATATACCAATTTTTATCACCTAGATTTCAATTAAATTCAAGTAGTAGCACGAATGAAAGAAGGAATAAAGTTTTCCTAATATCCAATATCCTCTCGTAGAAAAGTAAAGGAGTTACCATAAAGTTTTCTTCAAGAATCTACTATACTTTTCCTTGTGTGATGAGATCATCAAACCTAACACTCTAATACCAAGCACGTCACGACCCGAACTAGTCATGAGTGACACCCAAACTTAACCTCTTAGGTGGGAGAACCGATGAATCCAACCCCAACTTTATTTATAATTCTACTTATGAAATATTAATCATAATGAGGAATACTAAATCGTATTAGTGTAAGAAACTCAAATCCATTAAAGTCTACTAAATATCATTCCCAAAACCTGAAAGTCATCAAATTAAGGTCATTTTATCTTCAAATACTAAGTCTAAGAGTTTTAAAGACACAAAAAATAAATAAATAAAATAATCTATGTTCGAAAACTTAGGACGTCATATAATGAACATGAGAATCCAATACGAGCTTGAATAAGGTGCTCAACCTGGGAGCTTATATGCTAGAGACCGGCTAGAGATGAGGGCGAGTCAGAGTTTTTAGTACACTAGCTGCACTTCATAAAAGGAAAACACAAGTAGCACATAGCATGAAGCAACATGTACTGAGTAAGTATCATCAGCCAACACAAAATAGAAACTAATATACAATGAATAATAGTATAAAGTCAACTATGACACTAAGTAGGTGGCAAGAAACAAACAACATTAACCAGTGACAACAACATTAAAGTAAATAAGCAATCAATTACAATATCAAGCACACATATGGGGACTCATACATACTCAAACACTGATTTGAGAAATGAATTCTTTGAAATTGAGTACATTAAGTTAATTCAATATCTTTTTCCTTAAATATTACCATGTAAAAAATGTGACACTCAGATCCAATTATATTGTGTCGGAGCATGACACTCCGATCCAATAATACCGTGTCAGAATGTGATACACCGATCCATAATATCGTGTCGGAATGTAACAGTCTGATCCATAATACTATATCGGAATGTGACACTCTAATCAATAAAAACGTGTCAGAACGTGACACTCAGACCTATTTATATTGTAAAACTATCATTTATTATCTCAACTTTTCACTACATTAACAATATTTATCAAGACTTCTTTATTAGAAACATCACTTCAATAGATAGGTATCAAGTTTATTAATTTCACGGTGCCGAAGTGCCATATTCCAAAATTAAATTTCAACATTGCCAAATTTTCCTTCCTAATTTAATTATAATGACCAATTACCAAGTAACAGATACATCCATTCCATCCATTCGATGCTATAGTAGTACAATAATAGTTCCACAATAAGATTGTAATTTACGAAGAAACATACCAGTAGAAAGAACCACGATTGACTTTGATGTAGCCGCTCTCTTTTCTCAAACCCTTATTTTTTCTATACAATATTTACTCACTAATTAATATATATGAGAAAATATATAAGTGTAAAAGTAACCCACTATTAAGTTTACATTTATTTTCCTTAATTACCAACTTCACAATTATAAAAACTACCCCTTTAAATTCATAAATGTAGTTATGAATAGTCCAAAATACTCATTTAAAATCTATCGAAAAGTATTTTATAAAAATACTAAGTTATAACACTCAAAACGCCTAGTGAATAATTACAGCTAGTAGTTAACTCTATTATTCAATTTACTTCCTCTCTAATTTTAGAAGAAAAAATCAACTTAAATAAATTATTAATTACTATTTACATAAGACAATTCCTTTTAGAATAAGTTGTTAGTAGTAGTTAGAACTATTATTAAGTTGTGGAACTAGGTATTAACTAAACTAAGGTACTACCCCCACCCACCCACCCAAACTCAATTTTTTTCTTTACTTTGGTACAACTTTTGTCTTACATAGCACACTGCATGACTCCACACAAATGAAACCCGTAGGAGATATTTGGATTCCATGTAAGTCAAAAAGCTGTATATATTTATTTTTAAAAAATGGGATAAGGGGTAATAGGACTTTAGTTTAGTTAAGGTGTGTCACAGAGATTTCGTTCATAGTTTAGGGGGGTGGGGTACTTGCGACTATTCGCTAATTTTACTATATCATATTTTGAATATAATATATATAATATGTTGACAAATATATTGGGGTAATGAATGGTACTTCCCCCCTCTCTATATTAATGAATTGTTACGATAAAATACTCCTATATAGAAATATCATAAGGACAAACATAAAGGCTATTTTTAATTATATTTATTATAATTCATATTTTGTTATTATAACACTATAAATTACTTTAAAAATATTAAATATATATACATATGTACATATATCTATATAATATATATATATATATATATATATATATATATGTACATATATATATATATAATATATATATATATATGTACATATGTATATATATTCTATATTTTGAATGTAATTTATAGTGTTATAATAACAAAATATGCAAAGAAGAAAATTGAGAAAATATTTATTTGACTCTCTAATAAAAGACACTATGTTACAAAGGTAAAATGAAATTATATAAACTTGGACAAAATAGTGTTATCATTTTCAATTTTACCTTTTTTTAATAATATAACAAATGGTAAACTAGAATTGAATAACCTTTCATGAAAAGTTGTCACTTTTAGGTAAACTTTTTACTTTTATTGGAAATTGTGACTATTTAAAAGGTACGGCTTTTACGAAAAGTTGTGACTTTCATTAAGAGGTGCAACTTCTATGATAGGTTGTAACGTGTATGAAAGATTGTGTCTTTTCCAAAAAGTTAAGAATTTTTCGAAGATTTGTAACATTTTCAATTAGACACGGTTTTCATTTGTTCACACTACCATTAAATAGCTATAAATAGAAGTGTTTCCTCTCATTTTAAATTAACGAAAATTCTTAGGTTCGTTTTCAGCATAGTTAAATATTTGATTCAAAACTTTTTCTTCTGCATAAATAAATATTTGTGTATTTTGCTCAGGTTGACTTTCTCACTAACAAGGACACACACTACATTCATTGGGCTCAATTTTTTCATATTTTTCTTTCATTCTATTGTTATAGATCCTGATATATTTTTTGTACAGTCATTAATTTATGGTTATAATCTTAACTGTTGGTTTTTACTACATGTTTTAAATATTGTTGAGTACATTTTTTTAAAGTTATTGTTATAAGTATTTGTTAGTACAAATTATATGTAATTTAAACTATGCAATTTCACAAATAACTTTTTACAAAGATACATTTATTCACAATATTTTCAAAAAAAATCATTTCCTCTACAAGAAATCAAACCTAAGAATTTATATGATATTATTTTGTTGTCATAAAGTCAAATGATAGAATTAAAAATAGTAATTAACTATAACTATATGATACACAATGATAAGAACCAAAGTACGTGTTTTAGAACTTTTTCCCCATGATCCCTTGCGTCTCTTTCATACTTTTCAAGAATCTTTAATCTCTTTGTTTTTGCAAAACATCAATTTTAAAACATTATCTTAACTATATTACATATAAATTTTGATTTTGGAAGATTTCATCTTAATTTTGAAACACATAATGACTACATATTACCTATCGATATGATTGTGGAGATTTCCTCTTGATAAACACATTATTTTTATAAATACATTTGTAAAAATATTTAATATTGTGAGAGTAATTTATAATGTTATGCTAACAATATTTGCAAAAAAGAAGATTGAGAAAATATTTATTTGACTCTCTAGTTAAAGACACTGTGTAATCACGTAAAATAAAATTACGTAAACTAGGAAAAAATAGTGTTATCATCTGTAATTTTACCTTTTCTTTCAATATAACAAATGCTAAAAAAGAATTGAATAGTCCCTCTACTCTTTAAAACAGGTTTATATAAATATATTATAACAACAAAATACAAAAAAAAATTCTAATAGATTTTAAATAAGAATTTTCTACCGAGCGAAGAGCGAGCCCATTTACTTGTTGTACCAAAAAAAGATGCCAAGTAATTGTCCACGTGAATAAATATTTCCATTTATGTAGAACTAAAATAAAATTAGTTTAAAATTGAAGGGGGTTAGTATTTTTGGATAAAAATCAATATCAGATCATTTTTAAATATTCATGGGTCATTTGTAAAAAGATTCACCCAACATCTTCATTCTTCAACAATGATCCTCTTCCTTAATTGAGGTTTGTGCCTTCAAATTGCTAATATCGACTTTGTCCTCGCACTCTCCCCTATTAAGTTGTAATTATGTTGTAGATTCTAGATAAACCAAGTCAAATAAAGTTAATAAGTACTAATCTATAAAAAAAAACTCAGCATTTTTTTATTTTTATGTTTTACCTCAGGAGGTCGGTAACCGTATTTTCAATTTTTGAGATTATGACCTCCGAAAGTCAGTATTTTTATCAAATAATTAATGTAACACATCGTAGCTAAAACAAATCCAAAATTAGTTTTTCAAAAAAATATGCAAGTGCTACCAACGGTAGCATTGACGGACCTAGCCTGAACCATGGTCTGTCCTGCACAACAGTCGATGGGATCAGAAACTCCCAAAAATTTCAGCGTAGAAAAATTGGTAAGTCTTGGATGACGGACGGAATTACGGTCAAAAAGTCAAACGACGGTCAGTAGTACGTGACCGTCGATAAAGACTCCCTTCAACCACTCTCTGACAAGATCTATGGATGACCAGCATGGTTCGTAGGTGGAAAATTTGCAGCTAGTTAACAAGAAATGCAGTTGGGTCAACTTAAAATGATAATAAGTCTTAGCAAAAAAATGAATTAGGTCTCCCATGACCTTCTTACAGATAGATAATTGAATTATCTTTCCATAGACACGACCTTGCTAAAATCAGACGTCCGAGAAAAAAGTTATGCTCATTTTGGTAAAGGCCTGTCAAATAGGCCCTCACGACGGACCCAAAGAAAGGGCGTTGGCCGCACGACGAACCGTCAGTCCTGGCCATCGTAAGCTCGACAGCAACTTTCCCAGGGATCTTTTTGACCTTTACCAATCCATTTAAACCCTATGTTATGTTTTTTGACCCTAAATCATCAAATTTTAGTCAGTTTAACGCTAGAAACATGATTAAAACATATCCATGTGAAATCATTAAATCAAAACATAGAAAAGTAGAAGCAAGAGAGGAGAAAAAAGCTCAAGATCCCTAATTCAAGAACTCCACAAGCTTAAGCAGTTCCAGCCCCGAAACATAAGTAGTTTTCCGTGGATTTCATCACCAGGTATGTGGGATTTCACTAGTGGGTTCCTTTCACCCATTGGTTCCTTAGTTTCAGTGAATTCTTGATTCTCTTAACATGATTAAACCTAGGGTGAGCTAATACTTCTAGCTTGGATTGGATCTTCCTCTTCATGTCTGGATGCCTTGATGTTCCGGCATGGACTAGCTTTTTATGTATTTTAGTTTCTTAGAATACTCTTAGTGTAGTAATTTGATCATAGATGTTCTTGTGATGATGACTTCCAGATTTTGGGAATAATAGTCGTTGAGTTTTGTAGAAGTTATTTAATTGGTTTTCATTAATGAGTTTAAGTCTTCCGCATTATTTCTGTTATTATTTGAAATGTTGGGGTTTACATTGGTTGGTTCGCTCACATAGTAGGATAAGTGTGGGTGCCACTCGCGTCTCGGTTTTGGGTCGTGACAATATCGATCTTACAATATCTTTTATTATAAATCAAAATGTTCCATTATCAAACTCAAATCACAAAGGAACTTATCATCAAAATTGAGTTGGACGTATGTATACTTTTATATCAAGTCTTATCAACTAGTTTTTTAACCAATGTGATGATCACATGACACTATTGTTATACCCCGAGCGGATGAAATTAAGCATCATTGAACCCAATTCTTAATCTCATTGAACATACCTTTTAAGTCTTTTTAATCAAAGAAAATATTCTTACTCTCGCCTTTTTTCTAAGGCTACACTCATCCTTACTAAATTATTTTCGAGAGGTACCTCAACATCTCTCAAAACGTTCCATTAAACCACGATACTTACTAAATAGTAGAAACTCGCAAACTTAGATACTCAGAAGTCATTGTTTCCATGTAAAATTTATTTAACCAACAATACATATTCTACAATTGCATCTCAATCAGAATCCATCAGAAACTCATATTTCCATCACGCTCAGTAAACCTTTGTTGTCACGAGTCATACAAATCAGATGCAAAGGACTACAAAAATTTTATACATATTTTCGAACTAAAATCTCCAATCGAATTCATCCAAGTATATTCAGTGACATTCTTTCTCTATAAGTTTTTCATTCCAGTATCAATCCACTCCTTTGGATATTAAAAAAAATCATTACTCTTAGAACCCTCAAGATACATTTAACAACATAAATGTATTAGTATCGTAAAAAAGATTCACCACTAAAATTTTCCTTTAAAATTATTCTTAATCTGAGCTTCCGTAGTAACAAACTAGTTGGTTTATCAATTGTAAAAGCAACATCGAATCTCATATCGAAACATGTCATACCACTGATAGCTCCTTAAGTAGTTAGTATTTCCACTTGACAATCAATGTAATCATTTCCACGTAACACTAGTACCGTACCGTACCATCAAAGGTCGTTAAATCACACTAGAACATACCATACTTATCGAGAAGATTGCACCCAAATAGCTCAAACAATTTTACCCATTGAATATCGATAAAATATTATATATCCATTTTGTCTCTACCCCTAAGAAATTTGCGTTATTTCTTTGATCAGGTCGATAACAAAAGTAATACACTTAATAAGTTTGACCCTACTTAATATAAAATAAATCCATGGGATCATAGTAAAGATTTTGATCCCTCGATTGGCACAACCTAATTTCATCATTCGTTAAACAACTCATACATGATATGAAAGATGTACTAACTGTATTTTCTAATGTAATGATGATCATTTTCTAGTTGTCCCTTATGAAACTTCTTGCATGTTGTGACATATCTAGATAAAGTACAAAACTGACTAATAGGCTACAACACATATCTTCCATTTATATTCTCTCTCCTCTTATCGCTCTAGATTTGGGGTATTTAATTTGATGAAGAAGCTAGAAATTTTTTCCTTAAGTCATAGGTAGTTCCTTTAATAATCGGCAGCCAACATGAGACTACCACAAAATTTTGCGTCTCTCCGAAACTAGTATACAACAAACTAAACACTAAGCCTCTCAACTATATTCATATTATGAAGCAGGTAAAAATAATAAACAATGAAAGTATACGCATCTTCATAATCAATACCTATGAAGAATGAGGGTTTCAACTTTATGATAAAAATATTATGTTGATTACTAGTCATTACTGACCATGTAGTCAATTGAGAAAATATACCTATTTTCAAGGACACATTTTGTTTTCGTTTTGACGATACTCCAGTACTAACCATATGTGAAATAGAGTGAAGAAGTTCATATACCAATTTTTATCACCTAGATTTCAATTAAATTCAAGTAGTAGCACGAATGAAAGAAGGAATAAAGTTTTCCTAATATCAATATCCTCTCGTAGAAAAGTAAAGGAGTTACCATAAAGTTTTCTTCAAGAATCTACTATACTTTTCCTTGTGTGATGAGATCATCAAACCTAACGCTCTAATACCAAGCACGTCACGACCCGAAACTAGTCATGAGTGACACCCAAACTTAACCTCTTAGGTGGGAGAACCGATGAATCCAACCCCAACTTTTATTTATAATTCTACTTATGAAATATTAATCATAATGAGGAATACTAAATCGTATTAGTGTAAGAAACTCAAATCCATTAAAGTCTACTAAATATCATTCCCAAAACCTGAAAGTCATCAAATTAAGGTCATTTTATCTTCAAATACTAAGTCTAAGAGTTTAAAGACACAAAAATAAATAAATAAAATAGTCTATGTTCGAAAACTTGGGACGTCATATAATGAACATGAGAATCCAATACGAGCTTGAATAAGGTGCTCAACCTGGGAGCTTATATGCTAGAGACCGGCTAGAGATGAGGGCGAGTCAGAGTTTTTAGTACACTAGCTGCACTTCATAAAAGGAAAACACAAGTAGCACATAGCATGAAGCAACATGTACTGAGTAAGTATCATCAGCCAACACAAAATAGAAACTAATATACAATGAATAATAGTATAACTTCATAAAATTAATAAATATATATTCCAAATAAGATTATCATGTTATTACTCAGATTATCGCATGAATTTTAGAACCCTAGCTTTGTATTTCTTGACTTCATGAATTACACATGCTAGGTCATATATTTCAGACACTTCAGATAGACATGCCTCAGTTATAAATGCATAATTACCAGATTAATTGTTGCATTCTGAGTTTGCATGTTCAGTTTTGAGCTATCCAGTATTTACAGAAATAAGATATAATTAGTTAATTTACATAATTGATTGGGAGTAGCATAAAACCGAGTTGAACTAGGGTATAGCATACCCAATAGTCCTTGAACTACTAGCCGAGTAGGTTGTAAGTCCCCTCTATGGGCAATCAGTTTAGTGATAATGCCATCATGCCTTTATACCTTTGGCAGGGTATATTAGGTCCTCTCGATGGGGAATATACATCGCACTCCACATTTAGCTCATATGGTTTTATTATCGGTTATTAGTAGCTCTCATAGTTAAGTCAGACTCTCTTCATAGACCATTTATGAGTATATTCTGTATTCAATTTCAGCATGTTATAAATTGGTCATTGCATCAAGTAAGCTCAGAAATCAGCACATCACCTTCAGATTATTATACTTGTTTAGTTATTTTTTATTTCAGTTGTACTCTATCCTACATGCTCAATACCTTTCAAGTACTTACACCTACGTGCGCTACATCTTCTCGTGCTTTAGGTTCAGGTTCTCAGCATCCAGATCACGCATAGTTCGATTTCCCAATCTCCAGTTCAGCAGATTCAGTGGTGAGTACTCATTCTCCGAGGACAGTAGTCATGAGTTTCATTTCAGTCTTTAGTCTTTTAGATTCAGTTTTTACTAGATTTAGATGGGTTTTGTTCCAGTATTTCTAGTCTAGTTTAGAGGCTATTTCCAGACATAGTTATATTCATCTTAGTATTGAGTTAATACTTCTTTTGTATTAAACTCATTGTTCTCAAATATCTCAGTTATAAAATATGAGTATTTCCTATCTATTCATTTTAAGTATGATTTAGCTTCCGCAACAGTTTATTATCTTTAGTATGCTCATGATCATGCCAGCAGGGTTAGCTTGGGATCACATGTTGTCCTAGGTTCTGTGTCCGCGTCTCGGGGGTAGTTCGAGTGTGAACAAACTTGATATTAGATCAGTAAGTTCTAGAGTCCTAAGATGTCTCAAAAATCCGCACTAAATAGAGTTTTCATGGGTGAGAAGGGCACCACATCTAATGTTAGGGAGGCTATAAAATGTTTTAGGAAAAGCTTCACTTTCTTGTTACTCGTATCGTGCATAAGGTATTATCTCATTCCATTATAACTTGATGTTCTACATTTCAAATCATGCCTCCTCGTAGAGCTAACACTAGGAATGTGAATGCCAGGAATCCAAACGCAGCTCCTCCAATCTTAGATCTAGAAGTCTCTAATGCTGAGTTCAAATCATGCCATACAGATATTGGCTAAAAGTATGACCCACCATAACAATCGAGTTTATGATCCTATGAAAGAAAATAGTGGATCATCAGCAGCAAGGGTCCGTGACTTTGCTAGGATGTATCCGCCAGAGTTCTTAGGATCGAAGACTAATGAAGATCCTCATAATTTCTTGGACGAAATCAAGAAGATCTTTGAGGTGATGCAAGTTAATGGAAAATATTGGGATGAGTTGGCTTCATACCAGCTGAAAGACGTGTCTCATATCTGGTACAATCATTGGAAGAAGAATAGGGGTGCAAATTCAGCTCCTATAACTTGGGAGTACTTCAAAAAGTCTTTTCTCAACAGTTTTTTCCTAATAGAGTTGACAGAAGAAAAAGGCCCAAGAATTCATGAACTTGAGGCAGTGAAACATGACAGTCCAAGAGTATGGGCTTAAGTTTAACCAACTCTCCAGGTATGGTCTTAACATGGTTGCTGACTCCAAGGCTCAGATGAATAAGTTCTTGTATGGAGTATTAGATTTGGTGAATACGGAGTGCATAAATGCTATGTTGCTGGGAGATATGAAAATATCTAGGTTTATGACTCATGCTCACTAGGTTGAGGGTGATAATATTAAAGAACAGGATGAGGAAAATAAGAAGTCTAGGACTGGGAACTATGACAATTCTCAGCAGAAATCGGGTGGTGTAAATCGCTCGCAAGGTCAGCAAAAGTTTTGAGCACCAGCCCCTTGATCAGCTAGTGTTCCATCCTCCAAGAATATGTATGACTAGAAGGGTAGAGCACCAGGCTCTAAGTCTTAGGTACGTGTTTCAGGCACAAATACTTACCCCACTTTCCCTAAGTGTGGTAAGAACTATCCGGGCGTGTGTCTTGGAGGAAAAGAAGGATGTTTTGGATGTGGTCAGTCTGGTCACAGGTAGAGGGACTGCTTTTCTAGACAGGGTCAAGGAGGTGGTAATGGTAGAGCTCCGTCTACAAATTCAGCAAGTTATCCAACTCAGCAGGGTAACTCTTCTGGTACAGGTGGCGGTCAGCGCCACTTTAGACTTTATGCTCTTAAGGCTCACTAGGATTGGAAGGTTCTCCTAATGTAGTTACTGGTGCTTTACGAGTCTTTGACCTTGATGTTTATGCATTGTTAGATCCAGGAGCTACTCTTTCTTTTGTAACTTCTTATATAGCAGTCCAATTCAGTGTCAGTCCAGAAACTTTCTCAGAACCTTTCTCAGTCTCTCCTCAAGCCGGTGACCCAGTTATAGGTAGACGGGTATACAGAATTTGCCCTGTCATAGTCTCTCAGAAATTCACCTCAGCAGATCTAGTAGAGTAAGAAATTGTAGACTTCGAGGTAATTCTATGCATGGATTGGTTACACCCATGTTATGCCTCAGTCAATTGTAGAACTAGTATTGTTCATTTTTAGTTTCCAGATGAACCAATCTTAGAATGCAAGGGAAGTAGCCTAGCGCCTATGGGTCGATTTATTTCTTACCTTAAGGCCAGAAAGATGATATTTAAGGGTTATCTCTATCATCTAGTTCGGGTTAAGGATTCTAGCCTTGAAACCCCAACTCTTGAGTCAGTTCTTGTAGTCTGTGAATTTTAAGAAGTATTTCCAAAAGATCTTCCCGAGGTTCCTCCCGAAAGTGAAATCGACTTTGGAATTGATCTCCTTTCAGATACCCAGCCTATTTCTATTCCACCTTACAGAATTGCTCCAGCAGAGCTTAATAAATTGAAAGCGCAGTTGAAAGACCTTCTAGATAAGGGTTTCATCAAACCTAGTATTTCACCATGGGGTGTACCAGTATTGTTCGTAAAGAAGAAAGATGCTCTCCATATGTGCATTGACTATAGAAAGTTGAACAAGGTCACAAGCAAGAATAAGTATGCCATCCCTAGGATTGATGAGTTGTTTGACCAACTTCAGGGTGCTAGTCATTTCTCAAAGATAGACCTCAGATAGGATTATCATCAGCTCAGAGTCAGAGATAGTGACATTCTGAAAACAACCTTCAGAACTTGGTATGGTCATAATGAGTTTGTAGCTATGTCATTTGTACTAACCAATGCTCCTACAACTTTCATGGTTTTGATGAACAGAGTGTTCAAACAATACTTAGACTTGTTCATTATCGTCTTCATTGATGATATCCTCATTTAATCTAGGAGTGAGGAAGAACATGCAAGTCATTTGAGAGGTTTTCTGCAGACTCTTATAGATCGCCAGTTATTCACTATTTTTAGTAAATGTGAGTTTGGTTGCAATCCGTTTCTTTCCTTGGTCACATTGTATCTACCAAAGGAATCCGCATTGATTCACAAAAGATAAAAGCACTCAAGCAATGGACCATACCTACCTCTGCTACAGATATCAGAAGTTTCTTAGGTCTAGCATGTTATTAAAGAATGTTCGTGGAATGATTTTCATCCATAGCCTCACCATTGACTAGGTTGACTCAAAAGATAGTCAAGTTATAATGGTAAGATTATTGTGAGAAAAGCTTCACAGAATTAAAACAGATTGACTACAGCTCCTGTCTTGACTCTACCAGAGGGTACAGATGGTTATGTGATCTATTGCGATGCATTCAAAGTTGTCCTTGTTTGTATGTTGATGCAAAGAGATAAGTTTATATCTTATGCCTCTAGAAAGCTTAAGGTGCATGAGAAGAACTATCCAACTCATGACCTCGAGTTACAGTGGTGTTTGCACTCATGATATGGAGACACTACTTGTATGGCGTTCATGTAGATGTGTTCACTGACCATAAGAGCGTTCAGTATGTGTTCACCCAAAAAGAGTTAAATGTTCGCCAGAGGAGATGACTTGAGTTCCTTAAGGATTATGATATGAGTTTGCATTATCATCCTTGAAAGGCGAATGTAGTGGCCGATGATCTTAGTAGATTTTCTATGGGTAATGTAGCCCATGTTGAGGAAAAAAGAAAGGATCCAGTTAAGGATGTTCATAGGCTTGATCTCTTGGGAGTTCGTCTTAGGAGCATATTAGAGATCAATGTAACAATTCACAATGGGGAAGAATCATCTTTGGTAGTTGAGGTTAAGGAAAATCAAGAGAGTGATCTAATCTTGCTTCAACTAAAGGGTGCAGTCAACAATCATACAGTGGAGGTTTTCTTTCAAGGGGGAGATGGTGTACTTCACTACCAAGGTAGATTGTGTTCCTGATGTGGAAGAGTTGAGGGAGAATATTCTTGAAGAAGCTCATAACTCTAGGAATTCTTTTCATCCATGTGTCACTAAGACGTACCACGATCTGCAGGAAGTCTATTGGTGGAATGCCATGAAGAGGGATATAGAAGACTTTATGAGCAAGTGCCCTAATTGCCAGCAAGTCAAGGTAGAACATTAGAAACCAGGAGGTATGAATCAAGAGATCGATATTCCTACTTGGAAGTGGGATGTGATCAATATGGATTTCATCACAGGGTTACCTCGTAGTCGCAGCCAGTATGACTCAAGTTGTGTGATAGTTGATAGGATGACTAAGTCTTCTCTCTTTTTGGCGGTCAAGACTACATATTCGGCAGAGGTCTATGCCAAGCTTTACCTTACTGAAATTTTTAGGTTTCATGGGGTTCGTTTGTCTATCATCTCTAATAGAGGTCCTCAGTTTACCTCTCATTTCTGGAAGTCAATTCAAAAAGGTCTTGGTACTCATATTAATCTAAGTACATCATTTCATACACAGACGGATGGGCAGGCAGAGCGTACCATTCATACCTTAGAGGATATGTTGACAGCTTGTGTGATTGATTTCAAAGGTAGTTGGGATGATCACCTTCCTCTTATTGAGTTTGACTACAATAATAGCTACCATTCAAGTGTTCAGTAAGATTGCCCCTTATGAGGCTTTATATGAGTGTAGAGATAGATCTCTTATTGGTTTGTTTGAAGTAGGTGAAGCATCTTTGATAGGGCCAGATTCAGTCCACATCTCACTCTTGAAGAAGTGCGTGGGTGACCCAGCCTCTATAGTGCCATTAGATAGTGTGGTGGTGAAAGATAGTCTTTCTTATGAAGATGTACCAGTTGAGATTCTTGACCGTCAGGTTAAAAGGTTGAGAAACAAAGATGTCGCTTCAGTCAAGGTTTTGTGGAGGAATAAATCCGTAGAGGGAGATACATGGGAAGCATAACCAGCAATGAAAGCCAAGTATCCTTAAAACATAGAAAATTAGAATCAAGAGAGGAGAAACAAGCTCAAGAACCCTAGTTCAAGAACGCCACAAGCTCCAGAAGTTCTAGACCCGAAACATAACTATTTTTCCGTGGATTTCATCAACAGGTATGTGGGATTTCACTAGTGGGTTCCTTTCACCCATTGGGTCCTTAGTTTCAGCCAGTTCTTGATTCTTTTATCATGATTAATCCTAGATTTTGTAGAACTTTGATATAACTTCATGAATTTATTAAATATATGTTCAAAATCAGATTATCATGTTATTACTCGTATTATCACATGAAATTCAGAACACTAGTTTTATATTTCTTGAGTTCCTGAATTACACATGTTAGGTCATATATTTCAGACACTTCATATATACATGCCTCAGTTATTAATGCATAATTACCTGATTAATTGTTGCATTCTTTGTTTGCATGTTCAGTTTCGAGCTATTTAGTATTTACAGAAATTAAGATATTATCAGTTAATTTACATAATTGATTGGGAGTAGTATAATACCAAGTTGGACTAGGGTTTAGCGTACCTAATAGTCCTTGAACTACTAGCCGAGTAGGTTGTAAGTCCCCTCTATGGGCAATCAGTTTAGTGATCACGCCACCATGCCTTTATACCTTTGGCATGGTATATCTTGTCCTTTCGATGGGGCGTATACATCAGACTCCACATTTAGCTCATGTGGTTTTATTATCTCGGTTATTAGCTCCAACAGTTAAGTGAGACTCTCTATATTGACAATTATGTGTCACGACCCAAAACCGAGCCGCGACTGGCACCCACACTTAACCTACTATGTGAGCGAACCAACCAATCTAAACCCCAACATTTCAAACATAATTAACAAAAATAAAATGCGGAAGACTTAAACTCATTAATAAAATCGATTCAATAACTATTATTATCCCCAAAATCTGGAAGTCATCATCACAAGAACATCTATCCTCAATTACTAAACTAAGAGTATCTAAGAAAGCGAAAATAAGTAAAAAGATAGTCCATGCCGGAAGTTCAAGGCATCAAGACTTGAAGAAGAAGATCCACTCCAACCTAGAAGCATTAGCTCACCCTGAATCCCGGTGTAATGAAGACTGACTAGAGATGCGGTTGAGTTGAAGACGACGGTACGTTTGCTGCACTCCACAAATACAAAGAAAGAAACATACAAGTAGGGGTCAGTACACAACACAAGTACTGAGTAGGTATCATCGGCCAACTCAAAATAGAAAACAGTAGATATCAGTTAATATCATAAATCAACTATAATACTCAACATGTAGCAACAACAAGTACTATAAATCATCAATAAATACTACCAAGTTCTTCCATGAGGACTCAAGCCTCAATACCATACTTATTTGGGAATTAGGTTCATTAGATTGAGTATATTAACATCTTTCAATATTCATTATCTTTCTTCCTCTTGTTTCGGTACGTGACACTCTGCTCCCCTACTACTATGTGTCGGTACGTGACACTCCGATCCCCTAATTCTACGTGTCGGTTCGTGACACCCGATCCCCTAATACTGTGTCTCGGAATGTGACACTCCGATCCCCTAATTCTACGTGTCGGTTCGTGACACCCGATCCCTTAATTCTATGTGTCGGAACGTGACACTCCGATCCCCTAATTCTACGTGTCGGTTCGTGACACCCGATCCCTTAATTCTATGTGTCGGAACGTGACACTCCGTTCCACTAATCTCATTCTATCAATTCATCAAGCCTTCTCTTATACCAAGGCATCATCAATCTCATTACTTTAGTTCACCAAGCCTTCTTTTATACTAAGGCATCATCATTAACAAAGTAGATTAGGGTTTCTTTCAAGATTTAGGATTCAATAGCTTCATCATGCTTATTTCACCACAATTATATAATCACATTCGAGCAAGCATACAATTAAGCATATAGAGGAGTTTACAATACTACCAATACATATCATTCGCTATTAAGAGTTTAGTACGAATAGTATCAAAACCATAACCTACCTCCACCGAAGATTTCGTGATCAAGCAAGCAAATTCCCAAGGCTTTGTTTCCTCTTCGTTTCTCCTCTTCTCATTTGATCCTCTCTCCCTCTCTTGTTCCTTCTATTTTACTTATTCAAACCCTCTTTCTTTTACCCTAATTAGTATATAATTAAGTATAAGAGATGGCAATAGTAACCCACTAATAATCTCAAAGTTACCTCTTTTATCCCCCAAGAAACTGAGTTATTAATGTTAACCAGCGAAATTTATAATTATAGCAGGAATAGTCCAAAACGCCCCTTTAAAACATAACCAGAAATCCGACCCAGGCTGGGATTACGCAACCTGTGACGGCCCGTCGTGCCTGCGACGGTCCCTCCTGTAGGTCGTCGCAAAGTTCAGAGACTCAATTTCCACCAAAGAGTCTGTGACGGTCCATCACTCCTGTGACGGTCCGTCCTGCCATTCCGTCACGAAGTTCAGAGAGTCGATTTCAGTACCCAAATTTCTAATTTCTAAGTGTTTTGAAATGAGACACCCTCGACGGTCCGTCGTGGGGTCCGTCGTCTCAGCCAGTTTTCCAGAAATAAAATCTGTTGCTCAAAACGACTAAACAGGTCGTTACAATAGATACCAATTTACCCATCGTTCATCCTCGAACGATCAAAAGAAGGGATACAAGGGCGAAAAGGAGTACCTGAATCTGTAAACAGGTGTGGGTATCTTTCTTGCATATCAGCCTCCTTCTCCCTAGTGGCCTCTTCAACTGGTTGATTCTTCCATTGAACTTTGATGAATGCAATCTCCCTTGACCTCAACTCGCGGACTTCTCTATCTAAAATAGCAACAGGTTCCTCCTCATAAGACAAATTCTCATCAAGCAGAACCGAATCCTAACGGATGATGTAGTTTTCATCCCCATGGTATCTTTTCAACATACACACATGAAATACCGGATGAACTCTGGACAGCCCTTGAGGCAAGGCTAATTCGTAAGCCACCTCCCCTACTCGGTTAAGTACTTCAAAGGGTCCAATATACCTTGGAATAAGCATACACCTTTTTCCAAACCGCATCACCCCTTTCATGGGCAAAACCTTCAACAAGACTTGTTCACCCTCCATGAACTCCAAGTCTCTAACCTTTCGATCTGCATATTCTTTTTGCCTACTTTGAGCCGCTAGAAGCTTTTCTTGAATAGATTTCACCTTCTCTATTGAATCCCTCAACAGATCAGTACCCCAAGGTCTAACCTCAAATGCATCAAACCAACCAATGGGAGACCTACATCTCCTCCCATACAATGATTCAAATGGAGCCATATCAATACTGGAGTGATAGCTATTATTGTATGAAAACTCCGCTAAGGGTAAGAAGTTATCCCAATGACCACCAAAGTCTATCACACATGCACGAAGCATATCCTCCAACACTTGAATCGTTCGCTCAGACTGACCATCAGTCTGAGGGTGAAACGCAGTACTAAGTTCCAACCTAGTACCTAATTCCGCATGCAATGTTCTCCGAAACTAAGAAGTAATTTGCGTACCTCTATCTGATATGATGGAAAGTGGAACTCCATGCAATCGAACGATTTCTGAGATGTAGATTTTGGCTATTTTCTCTGCATTGTAGGTCACCTTGACCGGAATAAATGAGCGGACTTAGTTAATCTGTCCACAATTACCCAAATGGAATCAAACTTACCCAATGTCTTTGGAAGACCAACCACGAAGTCCATTGCAATTCTTTCCCACTTCCATTCAGGAATGGGCATTCTCTGAAGTGTTCCTCCGTGCTTCAGTCTACTCCACCAAAAGTGTTGTTTTAGGTCGCGGTACATCTTGGTTGCACCAGGATGTATAGAGTATCCGGAACTATGAGCCTCTATAAGAATAGTGTGGATCAAGTCATCAACACGGGGCACACATACCCTTCCCTTAATCCTCAAAACACCTTCCTCATCAATTAAGCTTCTTTGGCCTCTCCTCGCAACACCATATCCCGAATTCGGCTTAGTTTCTCATCATCAAACTGCTTTCCCTTGATCTTGTCAAGAAAAGAAGATCTCGCCTCCACACAAGCCAAAAATCCTCCCTTCTCGTTTACTTCTAGCCTCATAAAGTCATTAGCCAAGTTTTGGATTTCTCTAGCTAACGGGCGTCTAGAAATTTGCAAATGAGCTAGACTTCCCATGCTTCCTGCCTTTCTACTTAAGGCGTCTGCCACCACATTAGCTTTTCCCGGATGATATAGAATAGTGATATCGTAGTCCTTCAGTAGTTCCATCCATCTCCTCTGTCTCAAATTCAAATCCTTCTGAGTGAAGACATACTATAGGCTACGATGGTCCGTATAGACTTCACATTTAACCCCATACAAATAGTGTCTCCATTTCTTTAGTGCAAATACTACCGCGGCCAACTCCAAATCATGGTTCGGGTAGTTACGTTCATGCACCTTTAATTGCCTCGAAGCATAGGCAATCACATTCTTCTCTTGCATTAGCACTGCACCCAACCCAGAATAGGATGCATCACAATAAACGATGATGTTTTTACCCTCTACTGGCAAGGTAAGAATTGGTGCAATAATCAACAAGGTCTTGAGTTTCTGAAAGCTTTCCTCACACTCATCCGACCATACAAATAGAACATTCTGCTTAGTCAAGTTCGTTAATTGGGAAGCAATAGAAGAGAATCCCTTGAAAAATCAGCGGTAGTAGCTAGCTAAACCAACAAAACTCCTTATTTCTAACACGTTTGTAGGTCTCACCCAATTCTTCACTGTCTCAATCTTAGATGGATCCACCATCATTCCATCCTTAGAAACTAGGTGTCCCAAGAAGGACACTGAATCTAGCCAAAACTCACACTTGGAGAATTTGGCATAAAGCTTCTTCTTCCTCAACAACTCTAATACCATTCTCAAATGCTCCTCATGTTCCTTCTTACTCTTTGAGTATATCATCAATAAATACGATCACAAAGAGATCCAGATATGGCTTAAAAATCCCGTTCATCAAGCTCATGAAAGCAGCAGGGGCATTCGTAAGACCAAAAGACATCACTACAAATTCGTAATACCCATACCTGGTTCGAAAAGCAGTCTTCTGCACATCCGTTGCCCGTATTTTCAATTGATGATAACCGGATCTCAAGTCAATTTTAGAGAAGACACAATCACCTTGTAACTGATCGAACAAGTCATCAATGCGAGGAATGGGATACTTGTTCTTGATAGTTACCTTGTTCAACTGCCGGTAGTCTATGCACATCCGAAAACTCCCATCCTTCTTCTTCACAAATAACACCGGAGCACCCCAAGGAGATGCACTTGGTCTAATGAAGCCTTTGCTCAACAACTCTTGAAGTTGGGACTTTAACTCTCTTAACTCCGCGGCAGCCATTCTATAAGGGGGTATAGAAATGGGGCGAGTACCCGATTCCAGATCAATGCAAAAATCAATATCTCTATCCGGTGGCAGACCAGGAAGATCTGCAGGGAACACGTCCTGAAACTCATGGACTACCGAAACCGACTCAATTGAAGGTACTTGGGTAGTGTCATCCCTGAGATGTGACAAGAACGCTAAACACCCTTTACTAACCATTCTCTTAGCACGAAGAAAGGAGATAATACGAACCGGAGTGGAAGTGTAGTCACCCTCCCACACTAACTGATCTGTCCTAGGCTTGGCAAACGTCACAGTTTTAGCATTACAATCCAAGATTGCAAAATTTGGAGAAAGCCAAGTCATAACCAGAATTACATCGAAGTCAACCATTTCTAGGATAACCAAATCTACATAAGTGTTGCTCCCCACAAAGGTCACCAAACAAGACCTATATACTTTTTCAACTATCATAGACTCACCCACCGGAGTAGAAACACGAATAGGCATGTCAAGTAATTCACAAGGTAAATTAAGACCAGTAGCAAATGAAGAAGATACATAAGAAAATGTGGATCCAGGATCAGACAATACAGAAGCCATGCAATCACAAACCGAAAGATTACCTGTGATGACAGCATCAGATGTCTCCACTTCAGATCTCCTAGGGAAAGCGTAACAATGGGCCCAATTACTTGTCTGTCCGTTGCCCCTATCATGTTGTGTCGTAGTGGCTCCAGTTTGCCCATCACCCCGGCCGTTTTGGTGACCACCATTACCTCGACCACCACGTCCTCCAGAATAATGGCCTCTACCATGACCACCTCTACCTCTAACTATGGGGGGTCTATAACTCTGTTTCGGACAATTTCTCCTAATATGCCCAGTCTTTCCACATCCATAACACTCTCTGGAGTCAAGCATAGGTCTCTTAGAGAAGTGTTGACCGGTCTAAGGTGGACCCCCAACTACAGTCTGTAGTGAAGACTGAATTGGTCGGACCGAGTAACCTCCTGAGCCTTGCCCTCTGGAATAAGAACCATTAAACTCACCTCCCTTTTGAAACCTTTTTGATGTCGATGTCGTGGTGAAGTCATCTGGCTTCACTCCTTCCACCTCTATCACGAAGTCTACCACTTCTTGGAAGGATTTTGCCGTAGCCGCCACCAGTAAGGCCGAAATCCGCAATTCTGACCTCAACCCCTTCACAAAACGGCAAATTCGCTCTTGTGGACTGAAACAAAGTTGGGTGGCATACCTGGATAATGCACGAAACTTAGCCTCATATGCATTAACCGACATCCTACCTTGCTCTAGGCTCAAGAACTCATCTCTTTTCCTATCCCTCAAAGTCCGGGGGATATACTTCTCTATAAAAAAGCTAGAGAATGAGGCCCAAGTCATAGGTGGTGCCTCTGTTTGTTGACACTCAACATGTGACCGCCACCCCATTTTGGCGTTCCCTTGAAACTGATAACTAACGAACTCAACACCGAACCGTTCTACTATACCCATCTTGTGTAGTAGCTCATGACAGTCAACCAGAAAATCGTAAGCATCCTCAGATTCGGCACCCTTGAAGACTGGAGGTTTCAATTTCAAGAACTTACTGAAAAGTTCATGCTGAACGTTTGTCATTATAGGCCCTATAGTCAGACGAGGAAACGTGCCTATTTCCAATGAGGCATCCATGCGGGGAGCCATAGTAGCCGCATGTTGTACCTCTGGAACCTGAGGTGCTGGTGCAGAAAACACTAGAGGTGTCTGGCCTTGATCCGATAACCCGCTAAGATAAGCAAGAAACTGATTGATCATCTCTGGGGTAGGTTGGGGTGGCAATCCCTCACTCTGTACCTGTTCATTCTCCCCTTCCTCACCCTTTCTTATCAATTCCTCAGTCGGTGGAGGAGTCACCTCCCTAGTACCAGATGGGCTAGTTTCTTGTCCTCTTCCTCTAGAGGACGTCCTCCCACAACCTCTTCCACGGCCTCTCGCCACTACTCCTCTCAAGCTACAGCCCCAGTGGCTGTCTCACACGTTTCTTGTCTTGCCGGTGTTGGTGTTGGTGCAGTCGTTGCTCTAGTTCTAACCATATGCGAAATAGAATGAAGATGGTCAGATACCAATTTGTATCACCTAGATACCAATTGGATCCAAGTAATAGCACGAAAGAAAGAAATAAAGAATGGAATTTTCCTAAAGTCTTAAAGCCTCTCAAATAAAAGTAAAGGCGTCCCCCTACCGTTCCTTAAGACTCTACTAGACTCGTTCTTGTGTGATGAGACCAACGAACCTAATGCTCTGATACCAAGTTTGTCACGACCCAAAAGCAAGCCGCGACTGGCACCCACACTTAACCTACTATGTGAGAGAACCAACCAATCTAAACCCCAACATTTCAAACATAATTAACAAAATAAAATGCGGAAGACTTAAACTCATTAATAAAATCGATTCAATAACTATTATTATCCCCTAAATCTGGAAGTCATCATCACAAGAACATCTATCCTCAATTACTAAACTAAGAGTATCTAAGAAAGCGAAAATAAGTAAAAAGCTAGTCCATGCCGGAAGTTCAAGGCATCAAGACTTGAAGAAGAAGATCCACTCCAAGCTAGAAGCATTAGCTCACCCTCAATCCCGGTGTAATGAAGACTGACTAGAGATGCGGTTGAGTTGAAGACGACGGTACGTTTGCTGCACTCCACAAATACAAAGAAAGAAACATAGAAGTAGGGGTCATTACACAACACAAATACTGAGTAGGTATCATCGGCCAACTCAAAATAGAAAACAGTATATATCAGTTAATATCATAAATCAACTATAATACTCAACATTTAGCAACAACAAGTACTATAATCATCAATAAGTACTACCAAGTTCATCGATGAGGACTCAAGCCTCAATACCATACTCATTTGGGAATTAGGTTCATTAGATTAAGTATATTAACATCTTTCAAGATTAATTATCTTTCTTCCTCTTGTGTCGGTACGTGACACTCCGCTCCCCTACTACTATGTATCGGTACGTGACACTCCGATCCACTACTTCTACGTGTCGGTTCGTGACACCCGATCCCCTAATACTATATGTCGGAACGTGACACTCCGATCTTCTAATTCTACGTGTCGGTTCGTGACACCCGATCCCTTAATTCTATGTGTCGGAACGTGACACTCCGATCCCCTAATTCTACGTGTCGGTTCGTGACACCTGATCCCTTAATGCTATGTGTCAGAACGTGACACTCCGATCCACTAATCTCATTCTATCAATTCATCAAGCCTTCTCTTATACCAAGGCATCATCAATCTCATTACTTTAGTTCACCAAGCCTTCTTTTATACTAAGGCATCATCATTAACAAAGTAGATTAGGGTTTCTTTCAAGATTTAGGATTCAATAGCTTCATCATGCTTATTTCATCACAATTATATAATCACATTCGAGCAAGCATACAATTAAGCATATAGAGGAGTTTACAATACTACCAATACATATCATTCGCTATTAAGAGTTTACTACAAATAGTATCAAAACCATAACCTACCTCCACCGATGATTTCGTGATTAAGCAAGAAAATTTCCAAGGCTTTGTTTCCTCTTCGTTTCTCCTCTTCTCGTTCGATCCTCTCTCCCTCTCTTGTTCCTTCTATTTTTCTTATTCAAACCCTCTTTCTTTTACCCTAATTAGTATATAATTAAGTATAAAAGATGGCAATAGTAACCCACTAATTAACTCAAAGTTACCTCTTTTATCCCCCAAGAAACTGAGTTATTAATGTTAACCCACGAATTTTATAATTATAGCAGGAATAGTCCAAAACGCCCCTTTAAAATTTAACTAGAAATCCGACCCAGGCTGGGATTATGCAACCTGTGACGCGTGCCTGTGACGGTCTGTCCTGCAGGTCGTCGCAAAGTTCAGAGACACAATTTCCACCAAAGAGTCTGTGACGGTCCGTCACTCCTGTGACGGTCCGTCCTGCCATTTTGTCACGAAGTTCAGAGAGTAGATTTTAGTACCCAAATTTCTAATTTCTAAGTGTTTTGAAACGAGACACCCTCGACGGTCCGTCGTGTCCATGACGGTCCGTCGTGCCCATGACGGTCCGTCGTGGGGTCCGTCGTCTCAGCCAGTTTTCCAGAAATAAAATCTGCTGCTCAAAACGACTAAACAGGTCGTTACATTATGAGTATATTCAGTGTTAAGTTTTAGCATGTTATAAATTGGTCATTGCATCAAGTTAGCTCATAAATCAGCACATCACGTTCAGATTATCTACTTGTTTTTATGTTTGTTTAGTTATTTTTTATTTCAGTTGTACTCTATCCTACATGTTCAATATATTTCAAGTACAAACGCATACGTGCGCTACATCTTCTCGTGCTGTAGGTTCAGGTTCTCAGCATCAAGATCAAGCATTGATCGATTTCCCAATCTCCAGTTCAGCAGATTCAGTGGTGAGTACTCATTCTCCGAGGACAACAGTCATGGGTTTCATTTCAGTCTTTAGTCATTTAGTTTATGTTTTTGCTGGATTTAGTTGGGGATTATCCCAGTAATTCTAGTTTAGTTTAGAGGTTATTTTGTGACATAGTTAGATTCAACTTAGAATTGAGTTAATATTTCTTTTGTATTAAAATCATTATTTTCAAATATCTCACTTATAGAATATGGGTATTCCCCATCGATTCATTTTAAGTATGATTTAGCTTCCGCAACAATGTATTATCTTTAGTATGCTCATGATCATGCCAACAAGGTTAGCTTGGGATCACTTGTGGTCCTAGGTTCCGTGTCCGCGTCTTCGGGGTAGCTCGGGGCATGAAAATTTTCAAAACAACCCAAAAAAATTCCAAATAATATATTTCAAAATAAAATTTATCCAACACAATATATTCCAAATAAGTTGTTTTAAGATATACTTTATAACAAAAATAACACAATATTTTCAACATATACATTAATCTATGTAAAAATAAACATCAAACAACTTCAAAATAAACTAAAATACGATAAAAGAATTCAGAAAATATAGAAGTCTATCAAGTCAAATTGATACAACTACTCCTCATCACCCTCATTCTCCTTATCGGACTTATCATTCAAATGATCCTCACTCTCATTATCAGACTTATCATTCTCATCACCCTCCTGATAAGATCCATCACTGCTGACCGACATGGAGGAAGAATATTTCGTGATTCAAAAAGAAAAGTTGGTTGTTAGTAAAAAATATAACTTCTTTACCCAATGCTTAGATTGGAACATCTGGACAGTAATTGCTATAACGAAATTCAAAATAAGCAATGTTATAAGAAATTACACATGATGTAATTATTTTTACCGTAAGTACTTATAATTAATGTTATAAAAATGTACTGTAGAACTACCACATATTCCCCCTCAGGGGTAAAGATCTAAGAGGAACCTGCGGGACTGTGATTTTTCTATTCTTCAAATATGATGTATAGGTTAAATGAAAGACCATTCAATCAACATTTAATGAAAATTTTCAAAGATCTTTGATGTGTTTCAACGACAAAGAGACTTATAATGTAGCAATTAAAAAACTATTAAGAGTATTTTGTCCTAAAGCAGTATTATTCTAAAAAATATCACACGTCACAACACCAAGTTCAGAAACCCTACTTTCTAATTGTCCACATTAAAAGATGCAGAACAATACATTAAATAGACAATGGTGCTGCAAGTTGTGGTGATATGCAGATACTGATTGGTGCAATATAAATTTGCAGGATGTGCATTTACAGCATTAATATGTATTCTCTTTTAGCATATACAGACATCAAAAAAAAGCAACTTGATATTTTGTTGAATTGAGGTTTTCAGCCTTCTGTTTGTCAATCAGCTGGCTTGTAGTTTCACCACTCAACTTCACATGCACAAACTGAAAAGAATTTTTAGTTGAGAGTCAGTCACTAACTGATCCACTCATATTCTTTTTTTATGAAGTAGTTCCTTTGAGACCATTAGATGCATTGTGTTCAATGACATATTTTATCAAACAAAGAAGATCTGGTGACGAAAAATTACAGTGCCCATTCTCTTAAAATGTAACACTAGAACAAAAGAGACTTTTATTGGCAATTAATTTTTCTTTTAGCAGCAATAGTTATCTCCACAAAAATGTTTAGCGGCATTTATTCTATTGTCATTGCATTTAATATCAAGAAAAACTTTAATTACATCTATATACAGTGCCATTAAAGACCAATAATATTCCCAGTAAAGCTTTCATATTTATAAATTAGGTAAATTACCAGTGCGAACTGTATGTTACTAAGCTCACATTGATCATTCGATAATATTTGGACTTTCGATATATACACTACATTGTCAAGATCATTTATGTTGAGGCAATCTAAAAAATCTTAAAAGTGCTATATATTTTTTCATTAGGCTCGATTTTTTTATTTTTTTTGTTTTTTTATTGTTATAAGTCCTGATATGTTATTTTTAAAATCATTATTTTAAGGTTATAATATTAATTGTTAGTTTGTACTACATGTTTTAAATAATGTTGTTTATGTTTTTGTAAAATAATTGTTATAAGTATTTGTTAGTACAAACTATATGTAATTCAAACTATGAAATTTCACAAATAATTTTTTTTAGAAAATATTTATTTACAATATTCTCCAACAAAAATTTTTCCCCTACAAGAGATCAAGACTAAGGATATATATGATATATTTTGTTGTCATAATAATGTTAATATTAATAGGAGCAAAAAAAGAAAGTCAAATGATAGAATTAAAACTTGCAATTAATTATTATTATATGATACAAAATTATGACTATTCTCTCACACCAAAGTCCTTTTTTAAAACATTTTCCCCATTATCCCTTATGCATCTTTCATACTTTTGATGGATCCTTAATGTTTTGTTTGTACACAACTTCAATTCCAAAATATTATAATAACTATATTACATATCAAATTTTGATTTTAGAACATTTCATCTTAATTCTCAAACACATAATGACTACACATTACCTATTGATATGATTATTGAATCTTTGCTCTTGTTAAACACATTAGATTTAAAAATATATTTTTTTTAAAAAAATTAATATTGTGAAATTAATTTATAGTGGTATACTAACGATACATGCAAAGAATAATATTGATAAAATATTTAATTGATTCTCTAATTAAAGACACTATGTAACAACGGTAAAATAAAATTACGTAAACAAGGATAAAATAGTGTTATCATTTGTAATTTTACCTTTTCTTTTAATATAACAAATGATAAACTAGAATTGAATAACCTCTATACTCTGGAAAATAGATTTATATAAAAAGAATATAACATCAAAATATTTTTAAAAAAAAGTTATTCTAGGAGATGTAAAATAAGAATATTATAACCAGGTGAAGCGCGAGCCCATTCACTAGTTGTATTACAAAAAGAAGACAAGTAACTGCCCACGTCAATAAATATTTTAATATATGTAGAACTAAAATAATATTAGTTTAAAATTTTAGGGGGTTAATTTTTTGGATAGAAATCTATTTCAGATAATTTGTATATATTCATGAGTCATTTGTAAAAAGATTCACCCAACATCTACATTCTCCAACAATGATCCTCATCCTCAATTGTGGTTTATGCCTTCAAATTGCTAATAACGGCTTTCTCCTCGCACTCTCCCCTATTAAGTTCTAATTATGTTGTAGATTCTAGATAAATCAAGTCAAAAGTTAGTTAAGAAGTGGTAATCGATAAAAAAATATCGGCATTTTTTTTATTTTGATGTTTTCAGCCTTAGGAGGTCGGTATCCTTATTTTCATTTTTTGAGATTCTCACATTCGGAAGTCAGTATTTTTATCAAATAATTAATTTCAAAAACAACCCAAAGAATTGGAAATAAGCTATTTAAAATAAATTCATCCAACCCAATGAATTCCAAATATTTTATTTTAAGATAAACGTCATCCAACCAAAATAACACAATATTTTCAACATATACATTAAACTATGTCAAAATAAACTTCATACAACTTCAAAATAAATTAAATTACAATCAAAGACTTCCAAAAATATAGATGTCTTACATGTCAAATTGATACAACTAATTCTCATCACCCTCATTCTCTTTATCAGACTTACCATTCTCATGACTCTCACTCTCTTTATCAGACTTATAATTCTCATCACCCTCGTGATAAGTTCCATCACTGCTGACCGGACATGGAGGAAGAATATTTCCTGATTCAAAAAGAAAAGTTGGTTGTTAGTAAAAAAAATGTCACTTCTTTACCCAATCCTTTAATTGGAACATCTGGAAAATAATTTCTATAACGAAATTCAAAATAAGCAATGTTATCAGAAATTATATATGATGTCATTATTTTTTATTGTAACTACTTATAATTAATCTGATGAAAACTGTATTGTAGAACTACCACATGTTCCCCCTCAGGGGTTAATTTCTAAGAGGAACCTGCGGGACTGTGCTTTTTTGCATTCTTCAAATATGAATTATAGATTAAATGAGAGACCATTCAATAAACATTTAATGAAAATTTTGAAAGATCTTTGATTTGTTTAAACGA
This sequence comes from Solanum peruvianum, assembly GCA_027705065.1. NCBI lineage: Eukaryota > Viridiplantae > Streptophyta > Magnoliopsida > Solanales > Solanaceae > Solanum > Solanum peruvianum. The sequence continues at coordinate 37,736 of JAKWJD010000645.1, forward strand.
CAGATAGACTTATAATGTAGCAATTAAAATACGATTAAGAGTATTTTTTTCTAAAGCCCATATTTTTTAATATTATTCTCAAGTCACACGTCACAACACCTTGTTCAGAAACCCTACCTTCTAATTGTCCACATTAAAAGATACAGAACAACGCATTTAATAGAAAATGGTGCTGCAAGTTGTTGATATCTTCAAGGCTGGTTGGTGCAATATAAATTTGTAGGAGGTGCATTGAGAGAATTATATGTATTCTCTTTTAGAATATAGAGACAAGAAAAAGAATCAACCTGATATTTTGTTGAGTTGATGTTTTCAGCCTACTGTGTTTCAATCAGTTGGCTTGTAGTTTCACCACTCAGCTTCAGATGTACAAACTGAAAAAACAATTTAGTTGAGAGTCACTTACTGATCCACTCATATTCTTTTTTTATGAAGATGTTCCTTTGACACCCATTACATGCATTGAATTCCATAACATATTTTATCAAACAAAAAAAGATTTGGTGACAAAAAATTATAGTTCCCATTCTCTTAAAAAGTTACACTACAACAAAAGAGACTTTTAGTGGAATTTAATTTTCCTTTTAGCGGCAATATTAATCTCCACAAATACTTTTAGCGGCATTTAATCTATTGTCATTGAATCCAGTGTCACTTAAGGCTTTAATTTCATTTATATAGAGTGCACGTAAAGACCCATATTATTGCCAGTGAACCTTTCATATTTAATGACACATTGATCATTCGATAATATTTGGATTTTTCAGTATATACACTGCATTGTAAGGATCATTTATCTTAAAGCAATTCAAAATCTTAAAAGTACTATATTTTGTTTTTCTAGTTTTCTTATACAAACATTATGAGTCATAGAGATATTTTAAGTATCAGAAAGAAGTCTAAGAAATCTCCATGGAAATAGTTAGTAACAAGTAATGAAAATTTTGTAAATTTCAAGAACAGATAAAGAATAACATCAAACATTAAAGAAGAGACCAAAAATCCTCGAACAAAAACACTCCCAAGTAAAGTGGAACATCACATCTATGCAAGAAATTAATTAACTTATTAAAATGGAGGACCTTCGGCTCCTTTCTTATGACCCTAAATTGGTTATTAGTATTGTAAATATATTCCTCATAGACTCAGAATAGTCATTACTATTCCTTAGTTTTCATATCACCAACCCAACTTATTTGGAATTAAAAAATAATTATTTTTATGGTTAGATTATGCAGTTACAAAGAATTAATGTCATTATCACCCAATCAGTAGGCGACATCATTCATAACTGGATAGTCTAAACAAACTTTTTTACACATAACAGATTAAAATCTCAAAGCATAATTTTCTAAGTGCTTGTACTCATAAATATCCACAAATAATAATAAACACAACCTTACTTTCTTAAGAATCAAGAAGAAAAATGCATGTTGCTTAACATATTTTTCAAGAAGATAGTTTGTCGGTATGTATCCTATCAACATTGAATTTAATGAAAATTAATTAATGTAGGTAAAGTCTTTGGCACTCTTTATTTATGTGCATATTTATTTCCCATAAAAAGTATTTTTGTTTTAGTGTATTTTTGACATTTATTAGTTTCAAGAAAACTTGATCCCTTATTATGCCTAAAAATAAGAGATGAAGAAATATAACAAATTAGTTAACTTGCGATAAACGAAGTAAATTAATTGTCTGTATACTAATATTCAAAGGCTGAAATGGCATATAGAATGTTTGTACTTAGAATGAGCAATCAAAATAATATACTAACTATGGCAAAGAAGAGAGCAATTTGTATGGTCCTTTTAATAAACTTCAGCATTGATTGTGTATTAAATATCACATATTTATTGTTCCGTCCTATCAAATATTGCACAACCCACAAGAAATTCCTAAAGAGTATACAAATAATACTATAGAAATAGATAAAATAGAAGATAAATTTTTTATCATCCTAACTGGAATTTTTAACAATGTTTTTTTAAAAAAAAAAAAAAAAAAAAACCAAATAGAATTTTTTTTTTCAATAGATACATTAATTACTATGACTTATAGCAAAAGATTAAACTTCATTAGATAGGAGGAAGAAAACTTTGAGGAATGAAATACACTTCATAAGAAGCTTAATTAATATATCTAAATTCAACTCTCCTATAGAGAAAAAATCTACAAATAACATTGGCAGAAACAATGTTTTGACATAAATAACGAAATATTATGAATTGAACAATTTCAACAGTATTATGAGTTATGGACTGAGAGGTGAAAGAGTAATAATGTCACATTGCGATTAAAATCATTTTCTTTGTTTATATAAAGAAACTTGTAGGATGGAAAGAAAGAGAAGGCCGCTTTTCAATCATCCTTGTTGAAATTTTTAACATAATTATAAAATGGTCACAAAAATTGTAAAAAGAAATTTACATAGTTACATGAATAACTCGAGTTATCGTAAACATTAATCTCTTTGAAGTAGGGGGAAGAGATTGACATAGTTACATGACATGTAAGGGCTAAATAGTAATTAAACTTTGAAGTTGAAAGCTTCCAACTTATAATATATATTACATACATATATATATATATATATATATATATATATATATATTATAAGTGGGAATATTGTATGTTCAAAGTTAGATTACGAAAATGCCTTTCACAAATTTTTTAAATTAAAAAATCTTTTACTAATTTTAAAATTAAATCAATAATGACAATTAAACTAGACCAAATACATGAATCGATGTTACAACTTATCATTTTCCATTTCTTATTAAATTTGTTTTTTAAAAGTTTTTAGCTTATACCATTATACACATTCATGCACAAACCTTTCATGTACTTAATTTCTGCCTTTATAAATTGGATAAAAAATATTAATCTACCACACTTTGTGTTGAATCATCTAATAGTTCTTATGTGAGGAATAATTTTTTATTGGTCACTATTTTTCTTATTGATTTGTGCCTTCGTTCATTTTTTTTCATGGTTGTTGGAGAAACACATAATCTAATAGCTCTTGTGATATTTTTTTTATTGGTCACTATTTTCTCAGTAGTTTTTCCCCTTCATTCATTATTTTTTATTTTAATTATTGTTGGAGTATTTATGTACTATGAAACTTTAGAATTGGGGCTTAGTTCTAGCCTTATAAGTTGCTCATCATTCCTCAAAAAAAAAAGTTGATATTTATGTTATAGACAGAAAGTAAAAACTAAAAAAATTTAATTTATATGCACAAAAAAACACATATAGGATCTTGAACAATTTTATATCTTGGGCCTATATAAATTATAAAAGTAACAGAGGTCAAAAGTGCAAGGTACGTTTCTAGAACTTGTATTATTATAAGTGGGATGTTCTTTAGCTTAAAGTTGAATTTCCAATTCGCCCTTGAACTTTAGTATATAAAAAATAAGTATAATATTTTTATTACCTAAAAATAAATTGACATTTCAAATAATTAGTATAATTGAAAGGGAAAATTACATGGAAAAGCAAACTTGTATCAATAAATTACTTCAAATAGCTACTGTTTGCTTTATTTACCATTCGCCATTTACTTTTGTCATTATTACGATTGTCAATTTTGATAAGCTTGTCTTTATTTTAACCCCCGTTCACGCGCTACTTGAGAGTCTACAAATTTTTTCTTTTAATTTCTTTTTGCCATGAATTCAATGTTCTACCTTTGCCTCTCAATTTGTTCTCTCAAATTTTTCAGGCAATTGTGTTTGCCGATTTCATGTTTATTTCATTATTCTGTATAATACTGCAAACTTTTTTATTCCTTTTCAATTTTTTGGTTTTATATATGCAATATCATAGATGAAGAAGAAACACCTTCTAAGAGAATCACTAGAGATACACAACTAAATCAACAGTTTTGTATGATTTTTCATCTTTTTCATTGGGTTTAACTCAAGATTTCGAAGAAATTTCAGGATCCATTGCTAAATCTTGAATTAATCAACAGGATGTATATTATGTAGAAGTCTGATAATACCCCATTGAAGATGCAAGAAGTCATGCATGTTTCAAAATCAAAAGGAAAGACCAGAAAAGTGGATAAACATGAAGAAGACAAATTTGTTGATGTTTTTACATCAAAGAAGAAATTTGCGTTAAATTTATTTTCAAATTGTATAATTCATTTGTTTCATAGTTGTATCATATTTATATATAGTTGTTCACTTTGTATTACTCCGTATATGTATAAGATATTTACTTTGTATAACTCCTTATTTGTATATAGATATTCACTTTGTATAACTTTAACTTTGTATATAGATATTCAATTTGTATAGTTCTATATTTCTGTTACTGTTTTTGCTATGTGTGTTATATAATTATACATTTGAAATTGTATAATATATTTACGTTATTTATTAAGGAATACAATTTATTCTCAAGGAAGATTCATTTTACACCCGACACATGCAATGCTATACAAATATTGGGGAAATGAATCAATTACGCTCCACATTGCTCGAAGTTGCGTTCAATCAATTTTGCGCATCATCTAGTTTTGCTCAAATATCAAGCAAAGATTTCTGTCTTGTTTGTAGACATTTTCTCTAAAAACAACTCCCTAAATAATATAGTCAACATAACAGTTTGCGTCATCCCATTTTTCAGAATGCATTACTAAGATAGATATGGAAGACCTTCCAATATACAATTAAATATCAACATAAATCAGTTGTTATTAATCAATTTATACATACACTAATTTATACAATTTTACAAATCAAAATCACTTTATAACAACTAATTTATACAATAATTAAAAAAATTCATTTCTTCCAACTATTTCATACAATTAATCACTGAAATAGCTCAATCATATAACTGTTAATATAAAATTCTACGTTTATACGAACACTAACTTATACAGACACTAACTCCACACAAACTGCAACTATCAATGAATTATACATATTCAAATTGTAATTCAACGAAAAGTAATTTATACAATTTTACAAATCAAAATCATTTTATACAAACTAATTTATACAATAATTAATTTCATACAATTAACCACTAAATAACTCAATTATACAATTGCAGATATAAAAGTCTACATTTATACGAACACTCACTTATAAAGACACTAACTCCACATAAAATAAAATTATCAATAAATTATACATATACAAATCGCAATTCAACTTAAACTAATTTATACAATTTTTCAAATCAAAATCATTTTATACAGACTAATTTATACAAATAATCACTGAAATAACTCAATTATACAACTGTAGATATAAAACTCAACATTTATACAAACTATAAATTATACAGACACTAACTCCACATAAACTACAAGCATCAATGAACTACACATATTTAAATTGCAATTCAACTAAAACTGAATTTTACTAATCTAAATCACTTTATACAAATTGAATTATACAGTAACTAACTTTATACAATTAATCGCTGAAATAGTTCAGTTATACAACTGCGAATATAAAAGTCTATATTTATACGAACACTAACTTATTAAGTCAAAACTACACATAAACTACAAATATCTAAGAATTATACATGGTCAAATCACAATTTAACTAAAATTAATTTTTACAATTTTACAAATTAAAATCACTTTATACCAAATAAATCCACATGAAAAATTTAAAATACATTCAACCAAAACTTCGATTATCAATTTCGATTAAATAGTTTATACAATTTAAGCAGTTTCTTCGACCTAAAGATCAATCGATTTAACCAAATCTCCAAAGCATCAAACACAAAAGAGATGAAAATACATTGTATTATGTACCTATTGTATAATCAACCATGAAATAGATTAATTTGTTCTTGAATTGTAGTCGCCGACATGACGATCTCATAAGAAAAGCGAGTTGCTGTCATGACCCAAAACGAGCCGCGAGTGGCACCCACACTTATCCTACTATGTGAGTGAACCAACCAATCTAAACCCCAACATTTTCGACCAAATATAAAAACAGAATATAATGCGGAAGACTTAAAACTCATTAACAAAATCAATTAATAACCTTCTAAAATTTATCAGTTACTATCCCCCCAAAATTGTGAAGTCACCACCACAGAGCATCTATCCTCAAATTACTAAATCTAGAAAATCTAGGAAACTAAAATAAGTAAACAGATGGTCCATGTCCGAACTTCAAGGACATCAAGACATGACTGAGAGAAAATCCAGTTTAAGCGAGAAACAATAGCTCACCCTGAATTCTGGTGTAATGAAGACTGGCTAGAGTTGCGGACGGGTCGATGACGATGGCACGTTTGCTGCACTCCACAAATAACAAGAAAATTACAAGTAGGGGTCAGTACAAGGCACAAGTACTGAGTATGTATCATCGGCCAACTCAAAATAGAAAGCAATATATATCAAATAATAACATAAAACCAACCAAATACTTAACAGGTGATAGCAACAAGTATTAATAATCATTTGCAACAACACCAAACACATCTATGAGGACTCAAGCCTCCACACCATATTCATTTAGGAATTAGGTTCTTCAATCTGAGTATATTAACATAATTCAAGATTCATTCTCTTTGTTCTTCTAGTGTCGGAACGGGACACTCCGATCCCCTACTATCCTGGTGTCGGAATGTGACACTCCAATCCTCTACTATCCTGGTGTCGAAATGTGACACTCCAATCCTCTACTATCCTGATGTCTGAACGTGACACTCCGATCCTCTACTATCCTGGTGTGGAACGTGACACTCCGATCCTCTACTATCCTGGTGTCGGAACGTGACACTCCGATCCTCTACTATCCTGGTGTCGGAACGTGACACCCGATCCTCTACTATCCTAGTGTCGGAATGTGACACCCGATCCATTACTAAGGCATTATCATTAACATAGTGGATTTTAGGTTTAAGCTTCACAGCTTCATCTTTCCAACCCATTACAATTACATAATCACATCATGCAAGCATACAATTAAGCGTATAGAAGACTTTACAATACTACCCAATACATATCGTTCGCTATTAAGAGTTTACTATGAATTAGCATAAACCATAACCTACCTCCACCGAAGAATCGTGATCAAGCAAGCTATCTTCCCAAAACTTTTGCTTTCCTTGCGTTCTTCTCTTTCTCTCGCTCGTTTCTCTCTTCTTTCTCTCTGTTCTTTCTATTTTTCTTATTCAAACCCTTTTTCTTTTATCCTAATTGTCATATAATTAAGTATAAAAGATTATAAAAATAACCCACTATTTATTTCAAGGTTATCTCCTTTAACCCCCAAGTAATTGAATTATTAACATTAACCCACTAACTTTATAATTATAAGAATGAATAATTTAAAACGTCCCTTTAAAAACATTAACAGAATTCCGACCCGAGTGGACTTACGGAGCCTGGGACGGTCCGTCATGACTGTGACGGTCCGTCCTGCAGGTCCGTCACAAAGTTCAGAGAGTTAATTTCTGTGGAAAGGTTTGTGACGGTCCGTCGTGCCAACGACGGTCCGTACTGCCATTTCATCGTGATGTTCAGAGAGTCGATCTCAGTACCCACATTTTCAAAATCTAAGTTTTTTGGAACGAGACCCCCTCGAAGGTCCGTCGTGCCCATGACGGTCCGTCGTGGGATCCGCCGACCCTGACAGTTACTACCATAATAAACTCTACTGCTCAAAACGACTAAACAGGTCGTTACAATAGATACCAATTTACCTATCGTTCGTCCTCGAACGATCACAAGAAGAAAAACAAGGGCGAAAAAGAGTACCTGAATCTGTAAACAGGTGTGGGTATCTTTCTTGCATATCAGCCTCCTTCTCCCAAGTGGATTCTTCAACCGGCCGATTCTTCCATTGAACCTTGATGGATGCAATCTCCCTTGACCTCAACTTGCGGACTTCTCTATCTAAAATCGCAACAGGCTCCTCCTCATAAGAAAAATTCTCATCCAGCAGAACTGAATCCCAACGAATGATGTAGTTTCCATCCCCATGGTATCTTTTCATAATAGACACATGAAATACCGGATGCACTCCTGACAGTCCTAGGGGCAAGGCTAATTCATAAGGTACCTCCCCCATGCGCTTCAGAACCTCAAATGGACCAATATACCTCGGACTAAGCTTACCTCGCTTACCAAACCGCATCACCCCTTTCATGGGCGAAACCTTCAGCAAGACTTTGTCACCCTCCAGTAACTCCAAGTCTCTAACCTTTTGATCTGCATATTCTTTATGCCTACTTTGAGCCGCTAAAAGCTTTTCATGAATGCATTTCACTTTATCTAACGATTCCCTGAAGAGGTTAGTACCCCAAGGTCTAACCTCAAATGCATCAAACCAACCAATGGGAGACCTACATCTCGTCCCATACAGTGCCTCAAATGGGGCCATACCAATACTTGAGTGATAGCTATTATTGTATGAGAATTCTGCTAAGGGTAGGAAGTTATCCCAATGACAACCAAATTCTATCACACATGCACGAAGCATATCCTTCAAAACCTGAATCGTTCGCTCAGAATGACCATCGGTCTGAGGATGGAACGCAGTACTAAGGTCCAACCTAGTACCCAATTCAGCATACAATGTCCTTCAAAACTTAGAAGTAAATTGCGTACCTCTATCTGATATGATGGAGAGTGGAACCCTATGCAATCGAACAACTTCCGAGATGTAAAGTTTGGCTAACTTCTCTGCATTGTAAGTCACCTTGACCGGAATGAAGTGAGCAAACTTTGTTAACCTATCAACAATTACCCAAATGGAGTCATACTTACCCATTGTCTTGGGAAGACCAACCACGATGTCCATTGCAATTCTCTCCCACTTCCATTCAGGAATGGGCATTCTCTGAAGTGTCCCTCCAGGCCTCTAGTGTTCATAGTTTACTTGCTGACAATTCGGGCATTGAGCAACAAACCCAACAATGTCACGCTTCATTCTACTCCACCAAAAATGTTGCTTTAGGTCATGATACATCTTGGTTGCACCAGGATGTATAGAATACCTTGAACTATGAGCCTCTGTAAGAATAGTGTGAATCAAATCATCGATGCGGGGTACACATACCCTTCCCTTAATTCTCAAAACACCTTCCTCATCGATTTTTGCTTCTTTAGCCTCTCCCCGCAACACCTTATCTCGGATTCGGATCTGTTTCTCATCAGTAAACTGTTTTCCGTTAATTTTGTCAAGAAAGGAAGATCTTGTCTCCACACAAGCCAAAAATCCTCCCTTCTCATTTACTTCTAGCCTCATAAAGTCATTAGCCAGAGTCTGAACCTCTCTAGCCAATGGGCGTCTGGAAATCTGTAAGTGAGCTAGGCTTCCCATGCTTCTTGCTTTTCTACTTGAACGCATCTGCCACCACGTTAGCTTTTCCCGGATGATACAAAATAGTGATATCGTAGTCCTTTAGTAGTTCCATCCATCTCCTCTGTCTCAAATTCAAATCTTTCTGAGTAAAGACATAATGTAGGCTACGATGATCCGTATAGACTTCACACTTAACCCCATATAGATAGTGTCTCCATTACCTTAATGCAAACACTACCGCATCCAACTCCAAATCATGGGTCGGATAATTACGTTCATGCACCTTTAATTGCCTCGAAGCATAAGCAATTTCATTCTTCACTTGCATTAGCACTGCACCTAAACCAGAATAGGATGCATCACAATAAACAATGAAATTCTTGCCTTCCACTGGCAAGGTAAGAATTGGTGCAGTAGACAACAAGGTCTCGAGTTTCTGAAAGCTTTCTTCACACTCGTCCGACCATAAAAATTGAACACTCAGCTAAGTCAAATTTGTCAATTGGGAAGCAACAAAAGAAAATCCCCTGAAAAATCGACGGTAGTAGCTAGCTAAACCAACAAAGCTCCTTACCTCTGTAACATTAGTAGGTCTTACCCAACTCTTCACTGCTTCAATCTTAGATGGATCCACCATCACTCCATCCTTAGAAACTACGTGCCCTAAGAAGGACACTAAATCTAGCCAAAACTCACACTTGGAGAATTTGGCATAAAGCTTTTTCTCCCTCAACATTTCCAATACAATCCTCAAATGCTCCTCATGTTCTTCCCTGCTCTTGGAGTATACCAGTATATCATCAATGAACACAATGACAGAGAGATCCAGATATGGCTTAAAAATCCCGTTCATCAAGCTCATGAAAGCGGCAGGGGCATTCGTAAGCCCAAATGACATTACTAAGAACTCATAATGCCCATACCTGGTTCGAAAAGCAGTCTTGGTCACATCCGTTGCCCGTATTTCTCAATTGATGATAACGAGATCTCAAATTGATTTTTGAGAAGGTATAAGCCCCTCGTAACTGGTCGAACAAATCATCGATGCGAGGAAGAGGATACGTGTTCTTAACAGTTACCTTATTCAGTTGCCTGTAGTCTATGCACATCCGAAAACTTCCATCCTTCTTCTTCACAAACAAAACAGGAGCACTCCAAGGGGATGCACTTGGTCTAATAAAGCCTTTTCCTAACAATTCTTGATGTTGGGCCTCTAACTCCCTTAAATCCACGGGAGCCATTCTATAAGGGGGTATGGAAATGGGGCGAGTACCCGGCTCCAGATCAATGCAAAAGTCAATATCCCTATTCGGTTGCATACCAGGAAGGTCTCCAGGAAACACATCCAGAAACTCACGGACTATCGAAATCGACTCAATTGAAGGTACTTGGGTAGTATCATCCTTGAGGTGTGCCAAGAAAGCTAAACACCCTTTACTAACCAGTCTCTTAGCACGAAGAAAGGAGATGATACGAACTGGAGTGGAAGTGTAGTCACCCTCCCACACTAACGGATCTGTCCCAGGCTTGGCCAACATTACAGTTTTAGCATTACAATCTAATATTGCAAAATTTGGAGAAAGCCAAGTCATACCCAGAATTACATCGAAGTCAACCATTTCTAAGATAACCAAGTCTACATGAGTATTGCTCCCCACAAAAGTTACAAGACAAGACTATACACCTTTTCAACTATCACACACTCACCCACCGGAGTAGAAACACGAATAGGCATGTCAAGCAATTCACAATGTAAATTAAGACTAGTAGCAAATGAGGAAGATACATATGAAAATGTGGAGCCAGGGTCAGAAGCCATGCAATCACAAACCAAAAGATTATCTGTGATAATAGCATCATATGTCTCCGCTTCAGACCGCCCGGGGAAAGCGTAACAATGGGCTATCACCTGTCTGCCCGTTGCCCCTACCATGTTGCGCTGCAGTAGTTCCTGTTTGCCCGCCACCCCAATTGGTTTGGTGACCACCATTACCTTGACCACCACATCCTCCAGAATGGCGGCCTCTCCCATGACCACCTCTACCTCTGACTATTGGGGGTCTGTAACTTTGTTTTTGATAAAACCTCCTAATATGTCCGGTCTCTCCACATCCATAACACTCTCTAGATTCAAGCATAGGTCTCTGTGAGAACGACGAAGCCTGGGGATAACCTCCAAACTCAGAGAAATGTTGACCGGTCTGCGGTGGACCCCCAGCTACAGCCTGCAGTGAAGACTGAATAGGTTGGGCTGGATAACCTCCTAAACTCTGCCCTCTGGAGTAAGAGCCACTAAACTCGCCTCCCTTACGAAACTTCTTCGTTGTTGATGCCATGGTGAAGTCATCTTGCTTCACTCCCTCCACCTCTATCACAAAGTCTACCACTTCCTGAAAGGATTTTGCTGTAACAGCTACCTGTAAGGCTGAAATCCGCAAATCTGACCTCAACCCCTTCACAAAACGGTGAATCCGCTCTTGTGGACTGAAACAAAGCTGGGTGGCATACCTGGATAGTGCACGAAACATAGCCTCATAAGCAGTAACAGACATCTTGCCTTGCTCTAGGCTTAGGAACTCATCTCTCCTCCTATCCCTCAAGGTCCGGGGTATATACTTCTCCATAAACAAGCTAGAGAATGATGTCCAAGTCATAGGTGATGCCTGTGCTAGTTGACACTCAACATACGATCACCACCACATTTTGGCATTTCCCTGAAACTAATAGGTTACAAACTCAACGCCAAATCGTTCCACAATGCCCATCTTATGTAGCAGCTCATGACAATCAACCAGAAAAATCATAGGCATCCTCAGATTCAGCACCATTGAAAAGTGGAGGTTTCAACTTCAAGAACTTAGTTAAAAGTTCATGCTGATCACTTGTCATTATAGGCCACGTAGTCAACCGAGGAAACGTGCCTATTTCCAATGAGGCATCCATGCGGGGAGCCACAACACCTGCATGTTGTACTCCCGGAACCTGAGGTGCTGGTGCAGAAAACACTGGAGGTGTCTGGCCTTGATCAGATAATCCGCTAAGATAAGCATGAACCTGGTTAATCATCTCTGGGGTAGGTTGGGGTGGTAATTCCTCATTCTACACTTGCTCATTTTCCCCTTCCTCACCCTCTCTTACTACTTCCTCAGTCGGTGGAGGAGTCACCGCCCTAGTACTAGATGGGCCAGGTGCTTGTCCTCTTCCTTTAGAGGACGTCCTCCCGCGACCTCTACCACGACCTCTTGCCACTACTCCTCTTCGAGCTACAGCCCCAGTGGCTGGCTCAGACGCATCTTGTCTTGCCAGTGTTGGTTTTGGCGCAGTTATTGCTATAGTTCTAACTATCTGCGAAATAGAGTGACGATGGTCAGATACCAATTCGTATCACCTAGATACCAATTGGATCCAAGTAATAGCAAGAAAGAAAGAAAGATTGGAATTTTCCTAAAGTCCTATAGCCTCTCAAAGAAAAGTAAAGGCGTCCCCTTACCGTTCCTCAAGACTCTACTAGACTCGTTCTTGTGTGATGAGACCAACGAACCTAATGCTCTGATACCAAGTTGTCACGACCCAATATGAGCCACGAGTGGCACCCACACTTATCCTACTATGTGAGCGAACCAACCAATCCAAACCCCAACATTTCGACCATAATAAACAGAATATAATGCGGAAGACTTAAAACTCATTAACAAAATCAATTAATAACTTCTAAAATTTATCAGTTACTATCCCCCAAAATATGGAAGTCATCACCACAAGAACATCTATCCTCAAATTACTAAATCTAAGAAAATCTAGGAAACTAAAATAAGTAAACAGATGGTCCATGTCCGAACTTCAAGGACATCAAGACATGAATGAGAGAGAATCCAGTCCAAGCTACAAACAATACCTCACCCTGAATTCTGGTGTGATGAAGACTGGCTAGAGTTGCGGACGGGTCGAAGACAATGGCACATTTGCTGCACTCCACAAATAACAAAGACGAAAATTACAAGTACGGGTCAGTACAAGGCACAAGTACTGAGTAGGTATCATCGGCCAACTCAAAATAGAAAGCAGTATATATCAAATAATAACATAAAACCAACCAAATACTTAACAGGTGATAGCAACAAGTATTAAGAATCATTTGCAACAACACCAAACACATCTATGAGGACTCAAGCCTCCACACCATACTCATTTAGGAATTATGTTCTTCAATCTGAGTATGTTAGCATAATTCAAGATTCATTCTCTTTGTTCTTCTTGTGTTAGAACGTGACACTCCGATCCCCTACTATCCTGGTGTCGGAACGTGACACTTCGATCCTCTACTATCCTAGTGTCGGAACGTGACACTCCGATCCTCTACTATCCTGGTGTCGGAACGTGACACTCCGTTCCTCTACTATCCTGGTGTGGAAACGTGACACTCCGATCCTCTACTATCCTGGTGTCGGAACGTGACACTCAGATCCTCTACTATCCTGGTGTCGGAACGTGACACCCGATCCTTTACTATCCTGGTGTCGTAACGTGACACCCGATCCATTTCCCTCACTCTTTTAGTTCATCAAGCTTTCTTTTATACTAAGGCATTATCATTAACAAAGTGGATTTTAGGTTTAAGCTTCACAGCCTCATCATTCCCACCCATTACAATTACATAATCACATCATGCAAGCATAGAATTAAGCATATAGAAGATTTTACAATACTACCCAATACATATCATTCACTATTAAGAGTTTACTATGAAATAGCATAAACCATAACCTACCTCCACCGAAGAATCGTGATCAAGCAAGCTATCTTCCCAAAACCTTTGCTTTCCTTGCATTCTTCTCTTTCTCTCGCTCATTTCTCTCTTCTTTCTCTCTCTTCTTTCTATTTTTCTTATTCAAACCCTTTTTCTTTTACCCTAATTGTCATATAATTAAGTATAAAAGATGATAAAAATAACCCACTATTTATTTCAAGGTTATCTCCTTTAACCCCCAAGTAATTGAATTATTAACATTAACCCACTAACTTTATAACTATAATCATGAATAGTCCAAAACGCCCCTTTAAAAACATTAGAAGAATTCTAACCCGAGTGGACTTACGGAGCCTGTGACGGTCCGTCATGACTGTGACGGTCCGTCATGACTATGACGGTCCGTCCTGCAGGTCCGTCACAAAGTTCAGAGAGTTAATTTCTGTGGAAAGGTTTGTGACGGTCCGTCGTGCCAACGACGATCCGTCCTGCCTTTTCGTCGTGAAGTTCAGAGAGTCGATCTCAGTACCCAAATTTTCAGAATCTAAGTGTTTTGGAACGAGACCCCCTCGACGGTCCGTCGTGCCCATGACGGTCCGTCGTGGGATCCGTCGACCCTGACAGTTACTACCAGAAAAACTCTACTGCTCAAAACGACTAAACAGGTCGTTATAGTTGCCGACGGCGATTATGGATCGAAGGTACTTAATTCTTTGCAGAAGGAAGATATAACGGGTATGAAAGGGATTTTATACCCTCTTAGATTCAGCGATTACAATTATAACTACTAGCTACGGTTTGTAGTTATGAAACTTTAGCTAAATTAAATAATAACTTTAATAATAGTGGCTATTTGTGAAAGTTTCCCTAACTGAAAAGACACTGTGTGAAACTTACATTTAAATCACCATGAATAAGGTAAGTGAAAAGCCAATTGAAAGTAATAAATCTTTTTGAAGTAATAGTATTGTGAAGCATCCACGTAAATAATGACTTTTTTAAGGATCTTTTTGAAGTAATAGTATTGTTAAGCATCCAAGTAAGGAACTATGTTTCATCTTTAGGTACTTAAATCATTTCATCTTCATAGACATTTCAAAACGCATGGAAGATAGGAACATCATTTACGTTAAGAAATTGAAGACTCCAACAACCCCTGCCCTTCAATTTACTTTTGTTTGTGTTTGATAAGTTGTGTCTCTTAACGACATGAAAATTTGTACTTGATCTATAATAGGTTGATCCTCATATTTTTTTTATATGTTTAAAATGCCATTAATTTGTTTGTAGTATAATTTCTTTTCTAAAGATTGACATTGAAGATTAATTTGTTCTTTTTTGAAACAGTAAGGTTTCAAACTTCTCACACTATTTCTTTATTGTTTTCTTTTAACATTGTTTCCCTCCCCCCCCCTCTTAATTGTAGAACATGCCTCTTTTTAGATTAATTTATGATTCAATTTGCAGTGCTTTTGGAATTCAGGGTAAATAGATTGATCCGAGGATTTTTATAACGTAGCTTAAATCATGATATTCAGTGGTTTTTTTCCCTTTTCACTATTATTCTTTATATGTTCATTTCCCCTTTTTACTTTATTTTTTCTTATCTTTTTTTTTTCATTTTTGAAAAGATGAAATTTCCACAATAAATATGATACAGGTAAAAATAAAATAGATCTTATCTTTGAAAATCACACATGGTATTTTTTGTAGCTATAGGTTTTTTATGCAATATTTTTGTTCTCTTATTTTCACATATAGGCTTTTAGATATTTCTCTTATAAGTGTCTTTCTTTATCCTATTTAATTTTTGGGGATTCTTTCTTTCCCTGTTAATTATTCATGACGATGAAGATTTTAGTTAGAGAACACATTTTAATCTTCCTATGACTTAGATATTTTATTCCAAACTTTTATTATTTTCTCTTCAGTTTGAATTTGTAATTTTTTCCCTTTAAATAATACATACTCATCACAAACATGGTTATAATTTATTAGTGGTTAGTCTTTTTTCTTTTTATTAAAAATTAAAATTAAAATAAAAAAGGGACTAATTATTTTTACTATTATTTTATATGAATACAATAAAATATACTCATACGTAGACCCGTGGACTTATCACAAATAATTGCATTCTCATGGCATTCTTATGGTATTAACGTTAACCTTTGATGTTTACGTGCTTTATAGAATAATAAGTCATTTGTTTGATAAACATTTTAGGATCTTTTTGTTGTAATACGTTGAATATGTAGATTTATATTTTTGATAAATTTATCTCGTGCTACCTTTGTTATTTCATTTAATACATTATATACATTTAATATTATTTTTCAATCAGGAATTCATGGACATATGCATATCCTTAGAGACTATATTCTCTTAATTAGTTTCACATATTTCTTATCTGATACCAAATGCGCCATTCTATTTTATGATTTTTTTAATGAATAAAAGAAATAGGAAACTTAATATTGTTAATTTCAACATTTTCTATCTTATAACTCACTTTTAAATTACTAAACAAATAATATAGTAGTAACAAACAAACGTGCAACGCATGTTATCAGAAACTATATATATATATATATATATATATATATATATATATATATATATATATATACTGCCTAAAAATGAGACTTGTTTTAGTGGAAATTATTGTGAAGATTATAAATGACTATGAATTTACATCAATTCATATGTATAACTATAGAAACAAATATAAAATAGTAATAGAAAGAATAACCAAACTCAAACAAAGTCAAGAAAGAATAATTAAACTCAATGCATCAACTTTCTTGTCTTCAAG
>JAKWJD010000646.1:0-54285 GCA_027705065.1 Solanum peruvianum
TTAGACACATAATATACTCCTACGAGCATATATAGGGTATCTATAAATCTTCCCAACCTGGTCATTTTCGTTTACAATTTTTTTTTTACTTAAGTGTGGATCCACCATTTTATGTTTCAAAGGTCTTGTTTTGTTTTTCAAACATGTTGACTTTAATGTATTCTGCATAAAATAATTTATTCAATTTTTGTACATATGTGAGTTTACTCATATGCATTCTAATGTTCGAAGATTAAAGAATAAATATACTAATTATTCTTTCGAGATAAAGAAGATAAAAAGGCTAATTTTACCAATGGAATGGTGGTTATAAAATTTCAATGACTTATCTGAAGCAGTGTGTAATAATAGCAACTTCAATAATATCCATGAATTTAGTGGTAGAACAAATCTCCGTTCAGCCAACCTGAATATTTATTCTAGGAAAAGTAGCACCCATAAAGCTTGATGAGCACAAAATTGAACACTAAATTAAGCACATCATTTCAACATGTTTCAGTTACCATCACTAAATAATCAACTACAAAATAGATTTAGCATTTATGCTAATACAAAACTTTACTTAATTTGAAGTTTGCCGCTACACAACATTTTTTTATGACAGTAAAGAGTATTCTCCCACAATGTCTGTAGTGGTTTTCTATCATTGAATAAAATTAAATTAACTAAAATATATGGTATATTATGTTGTACAAAGAAATGAAATAGGAAAGAATTGTCTTTTTTATGTGAATTTGAACACCAACTCATGAATATAGAATATATTCTTCTATTAGATTTGTTATTTGATTAGTATTAAACATTACATCCTTTATTAGACTAGAAAATATGAAATTACCTAAGGAATTTGCAAGTATTCCCTAATAATCCATAACTTAATAGTCCCTAATAATCTTATAAGCTTCCCGATCAAATTAATTCAATGTATGAATTCACAAAGCAAATGCATGATAATGCTGAAAAAACAAGTGGATGGCTATTAGTATTTGGATTACTCCAAAACTCATGAATTACTTCAATAAATTAAATTCTTTTGTTTAATTAACTATTCCACATGGCATTTGATCAATGCCATGCAGACCTAGTAAAAAGGCACCTCAATCTTCTCCAATTATATAATCTACTCACTCTTTTGCCTCTTTTCCCTCAACGATCGACTTGTTTCCTATCTTCTATCTACAATGACTTGATTGATAATTTTATAAAGTTTCAGAAATTTACAATTTTTATCCCCCAATATCGACCCTGAGTCTTTTATGATTGAGTTTGTAAATTTATTTTTTTAATTTAGGTAAAAGATGAGATTTACGATCGCACGCGATTGTCAACATTAATGAGTTGACTTACCTTACTCATCGCCATAGTATGACTCTGGATCGTGACCGCTATGAGAATGTTTTCCAAAATATGGGGTTGCAACCCTATTTCACAATTTTTTAGTTTTTGGAGTTTTTGAGGGAAATCATTGGGTAATAATTTAACTCTAAATCTTTGATTATCGATTATAATTAATTAACTAATGAGTTTAAATAAAGATTTTGGGTTGATTAAATGGGGTTCTACATGAACTTAGGTTTTGAATTAAAACTAGATTTATGAAGAGACTTTAAGCTCATTGTCAAAATGATTATATAATGAGTTCCTGAAGCCTTGAGTAGTGTTGACAAGTAAGAGTTTCCAGATTCAAACCTCCATTATGATGTTGGGTTTTGAGTTGTTTCACCTATTTATATGTATAATTAATGTGGGAATGTTTTTTTCGATGAGTGATTACAAATACTTGTTAATTTTGGATTATTTTGCTTCGGAAGTGATTCGAAAGGGTAATTCTCAACTTTTGGGGTGATGTTTTTTTGAGTTAATCCAAGTGGCTTCCTAAACCTTGTATTCTAGTTGAATTTGTGTACATCCATCATTTCTTGTGTATTGGGAGTAAAATGTATGAGGCGAAGGGTTAAATTGTCCACTAATACATCTAAATGAATAAAACGAAGTTGAAATGAATAAGGATATGTGATTATCATGATGATGTAGATTTCATTATTGTGCTCTTATTAGTTGGCTCAATATCTGGCAACAGATGGTGAGAGGGAAGACTGGGTGATACATCCCCGAGGGCTAATTAAGAAGGTCACCTCACTTTTGTGGCGGAGTTTTTCTGATTGTTAGTCTGACACCGCTTATCACCCTCAAATACGAATAATGTACTTACATGGGATTAGGCAAGGTAATGGTAGCAGCACTAGTAGTTGGGCACGATATAGATTTTGCATCTCTTATCTTTCAGCTGTGCAGGGACGCCGGAGTGCCTATTTGGCAGTGAGATACACTCCATAGCCCAGTGGGGACAATTCATATAGGTATCATCGAGGATGAGGCCAATGTAGCGTAACCACATAGAGGGCCCAGGATTGAGTTTTCGTCACTAAGCGAGAATTCTCCAGGCACTATAGAGTTAGCCTAAGGGTCCGACCCTGCAGCACCAGAGCATGTTGACCCCACTACAGTTTATTCATCACGTACAGCCAGCAGCACCCGGAGTTCACCCCGATCCACGCCATCATCTGCAGCATTGGTCCCTCTAGATTGCGTCTAGAAGTTAGAAGAACGTGTGTCCACCCTACTACACCACATTAAACCTTGGATTCAAATATCCATTGCTGAGGCTGAGGATTGCATAGAGAACTGGGTGGCTAAGTAGGCTGAGCGCAAATTTAGGCGGTCCACAAACGCTTTGATGTTCAGATGTGGGTTCTAGCACGGCCAACCCCTAATGTTGACCTCACTACTACTTAGGCTGAGATTGCTAGCTTGCGAGAGGATGTGTATGTCACCTTGGAGATGACGGGTATTGCGCTTGAGAGTGCTCCCACAGAGCTAGCAGAGGACATAGTCCCCTACTGAGCCACCGTCTAACAATTAAGTTCGTGCCAAGAGGCATCGCTCAAGATACACCATTGAGGCCGGTGATAAGGAGTGAAAGAGAGAGAGAGAGAGGTTGGAGCTATAGCAGGCTAGCAGGGCCTCTGTGGTAAAGGAAAAGGTGAGCCAGATGAACGCACTATCGGTGATCCGTGATAGGAGCACTACTAATGGTAGGGAGGGTTATGTGGGCAATACTGAGGGTGACCTAAGTGATGATCTTACAGTTTCCGAGAAACCGGACCCATTCGTATGTTGATAGTTTTTCGGCTCTATGCGCCAGAAGTTTGCTTCACTTATGACCCTGTACTTGTAATTTCTTATGCATTAGGGACAATTTCATGTTTTTCTATTAGGGTGGGATAAATGTAAAGTTAGTGTTAGGGTAGACTATGAGTAGACTTACTCACTATCCTCTCTTGGAGTTTTCTTTCCTATGTTCTTTTTCCCCAAGAGACTGCTTAATTTTTTTTTTGAACCGCGTGTCGTAGTTTGTAAAAGTATATAAGTATGAAAAATGAAGCATGATGGCTGATAAAAATGATACCTCATCCTAGATAGTGCTTGCATTTATAGGTGAAAAAAAGTTGAATGTGTTGGCTTTGAGCATGACACAAATAGCCACCCACTGCATGATCTTCAACTAAGACCTAAACTGAGAAGGCTCATAATCTGATAGTGTAATGATTTGCTAAAAGAGTGTGAGGAGATTTGAGTGTTCAACAATTGGTACCTAAATAGAACTTTCCGGTTAGTCCTATAAAGGAATATGTGTTAGAATCTAGGAAGGGATCAATAACCCTAGTTCGAAATAGACAATATCTAGTCTAAAAGAAGTTAACTAAATGAAAGAATGGTACCTTTTTTATCAAAATGTGTTAAGCCTGTAATAAACCAAATTTTTTTTACCAACTCACCTTCCCAAGGTCTAATGTTTTGGCCTAGTCCCTGAGTCCCTCCTTGGCCATGTGCACCTCGACTTAGGCCAAAAGCCTAAGTTGAGGGTGGCTAATGCAGTAAGTGACCTCGTCTTAGCCCTGACCTGACTTCGAGTATTGTGTACCTCAACTCATGAAAAAGCCATGAGTTGAGGGATTCTATAATGAGTGAGGACCCAAAAATGGGTATGAAAAGAGTTGGATGTTGAAAAATAAAAGCTTAAGTGAGCGAAAAATGTGACTTTGTGAAATTATCAATTGATTGAAAAAGAAAAGAGCAATAAAAGAAAAGAAAATAAAAGAGTCTTAAGAGAAAAAGATGCAAAAGCAGTTAAAGTCACATCCAAAAATGAGAAAGGAAAAGAAGAAAAGAGAAGAAAATAGGGTGTCAAAGGCAATGAAAATAGGTAGAAAGTTTAACGGTAATGTCAAGGAGGGAAAAAAGTTACTAATAATGTACGCAAGTGTACCACACCTAACCTTGAGCCTACATTACAATCCATGAAAGTACTATCGTTATCCTAAAATTTAGTTTAGTGAACCTAAGCAGTGAAAATAACGGCAAGTCTATGGCAAATAGTACTAACTATATTTGAACTTGTTCTTGAGGTAAGTGTTGAGGAAAGATCCTTATACCCAAATTCATAATCATTGTGTAAAATGAGGATTTTTTTGAAGTTAGGGCACTAGTTGCGGTATTGGAAAATATGTACGTTAGTGAGAGGTAAAACAGTAGAGGTGTTTGTTGCATGGTGAGTTTGTGTCATGATTTGATCCGCATGAGTTAGCTTGTCAAACCTAAGAGCATAAACCTGCAGCAAATAAAAGAACGAGTCAGGATTGATAGTCATATGATTTCTAGAGCTTAACATTGTATATTGTTGTACAAATTTTGTTTCGAGTCATAGTGTTTCGCTGGAGGATAAAAAACAAATCTAAGTTGAGGGTGTTAATGTACAGTCGCTTCACGATATTTTCAATGCATTTTACTTAAGGGGTGTGTGTGCCTAGAGCCTATTTCTAGCAGTTTTAACAAGTTTTGTGTTTGTTTTGCAAGAAAGATGTTCAGGCGGCTAGATAAGGAAATAACTGAAAATAATACAAAACAGGACCTACAGAGGCCATCGGCGGTCCGTCCTTCAATCGACAAACCGTAGTCAGTGACCATAGATGGTCAGCTTAATACTTTGGATAAAAATCAGGGAAGTATAACAAAGTGTGAAACTATGAGATGCAACCACGGTCCATCAATTGATCGATAGAGCGTAAAGGTCAACCGTCATTTGGTTCAGAGAAGGTTCCAGTACCCGAGTTTGAAAAAATTCTACTTGTTGAGCGACGGAGGGGCATCGACGGACCATAGATTTATTGACGGACCATGTTGTTGGTCCGTCGATTTGTTCAAAAAAGGTTCCATCCGAAGAGGAAAAAAATATACCTTGTCCTGACCGATAGAAGTAGTCTAGGGACCGTCCATTCATCAATGGTCCGTCCGTTGGTCGGTGGATAGAATCCGCGTCAATTGAAAAAACTTTTCTTATTTCAATTCCATTTTCTTTAGGACTATGTTTTCTATATATATATAAGGCTTCGAAACCTTGTTTTTGAGATTAGTTACCATTGTTCTTGTTCTATTTTTGTGTTTTGGAGATTGGGTTTTGCAAACATTTGGCAATTAATCAATTTTCTGATTTGTGTTGAAGGTTTTCTTGCAATTTCAAGTTGAATTTCTGGGTTTCTTCTTATTGTTAAGTTAGTTCATGATTTCTTCTTTAAAATAATGAATTGCGATCTTGCTTGGACGGGTAACTTAATCTGCAACTAGGGTTGTGGTAACCATGGGCATTAACAAAGTAATCCTAGCAATTAAGCAATTCTCAACTAATTTTTTTGCATGTATTGATAATTTTTTCGCTAAGAAGCATTTTTAACAAGTGCACGTGTTAAAAATTGCCTTGTTGTTGTCTGCCGGAAAAAGTAGGTAGGAATAGGAAAAGAATTACTAACATAGATTAAGTGTGATACTATCTAAAAGGCTAGTGTCGATTGGTGAAAAGTAATAACTAAGCCATACATCGATTATCACGTCTTATATGAGCTAAAGCTAAGGATTAGTAAAGCATACACACGTAGTCGGACCAAGGTAAAGAGTGAAATTCTCTAGATGTCGAACCAAGGATTAAGAGATACCTAACTTGCAACTTTGCATGTATAACACTAGGAAAAAATTGTTATTGCTAGGAATACGACGTTATGAACCTGTGAGGAACACATATACCCTAGATATTCTCACAAATTGATAAAAACACAACATCTATTTTCGTTTATTTGTTAACTTAGACTGTTTAAGGAACTTATTTCACTAGCCCCCTCCACTTTAATTACTTGTTTTCGGAAAGACCTTGGCTAAATAGACGTAATTCTGAATTAAGGTTAAGTCTAAATCATTTTCCTCATGAGATCGATCTCAACCTACTAGTTGGGTTCTCTACTTGATTACAACCACTTATACTTCTTTAGGGAGATATAATTTGACCATATCAGTGAATGAAACAAAACATTATGGAGAACTCACATACCCTGATAGGGACTAATTCTACTTGCAAAGCTTGAGGTTTTTGGCGAATTCTTGATTTCTCTCCCTTTGTTTCTTATTTTCTCTCTTCTCCAAGCCCTAAGCGTAATTCTGACTTTGCCAAACTGATCTAAGACTTTTTGTTTTGCCCCAAACCCCTAAAACGAAATAGAAATTAATAGGTAAAAATACTAGTTTGCCCGTTCCTAAATCCGGATTGGAACTTTTCTCAATCAAACAGTCCAACTTACGGAGGGTATAACTCATTCATACAATATTGAAATCGCGCAAACTGGGGGGCTTTGGAAAGATCGTTCTAAGGGATTTCCAAGCATATCAAGAACTACCTCTAAATCATCTTGACTGGAAGTTATGGCCATTTTAAAATAACCAAATCTCACTTTCTTAACAAAGATAAATTTTCCAGATTTCTCCTCTTTCATTCCAAAAATTATTATTTTTAGTTTCTTAGTTATTTCGAGTTGTGAGATGTTACTATATCCCTAGTTTGATTTTTATATTGTTGGTAGTTATATTCCCTTGGATTGATCTTATACTGTGAATGATTATATATGAAATTTTAAAGATAACTCATTTTTTGACATAGTTTTTAAAAAGTACAATTTGTAATTTTAGATATATTATAATATTTAAATGATAATGTCATATGGCTCAATATGTTTAAAGGTAAATATAATTTTATATATACTTTTAAATTTTAAGTTTTCTACGTTAAATAATACATTTTCTGGTGGTATATTTTTTATGTTTCATAACGTTACAACAACGCCAAACAATTACATTGTAAGAAGGTCAATATTTTAGTTACTGAGCATTTATCAATTTGTGTGTGTTTTAAATGTTTATATTCAAATTTTTTCCATGTGAATTTTTTTTATATAAAAAAATAAAGTAATTTCACTTTTTTGCGAGATACTTATTTAAAAACATACGGGTGCAAATTGCAGTTCAAGAATAGCCTTCCATCCTTCTTGTATTACTGCAATAAAAATAAATGGGATAAATCTTTTCTTGAATTTCAATTTTATCTCTAAGTTCTATGAATCCAGTATAATTAACAATTTATGTTTTTATCAAATTCATATTTTTTGAACCTTCTATTTAACTAGACCATTTCTTCAAAGTTCAATACAGTATTTCTAAAGAAAATTAGCATACTCATTTTCTTCCCTTAAAGAAATTATTAATCAATCATGGCTAACATTCTTCGAACTAATGAAGCTTCTAGGGTCATTTAAAGCCTAAAAGTCTAATCGTTTATGGTGAGTGCAACTGTTGTCTTTTAGCAAATGTGGATTTTGCTCCTGGTTGTCGCATCAGTAGTATGGAATCTTTCCAATGTCAGTTTGCCATTTCCACCAAATGTCCATCATAGGTTGAATGTCAGCAATCATCAGCTTCCACCGCCACCAACACAACAACATGTTAGTTTTATTAGAATTTTATCAAAATCATAATAGTTATACCTTTTTGAATAAATGGCTGAATTATTGTTTGTTTGCCAAAAAAACATAAAAATCGTATTCCCTTTTAATTTTTCATCTATTATCAAGATTACTATTTTTTAGATCTTTTCATTTAATATTTTTACTTTTTTTCATTTGTTTAAAGTAATACTATAAATTATAACTAGTTATTGATATAAAGAATTTTTTAAAAATATAAATTATTGATTTAAGATGACAAGATTAAAAGTCTCAATTACTTTCATAAACTATGTATCGAATAAAACTAAATCACGTGTGTGAAATAACTTTATCTAATTCTCCAAAAAAAGTTGTTTTTTTTAAATATGTAACAAAGCAACTAATCTATAAAGATTCCAAAATAATATTTTCTTTTTTCATCTCTAAATAGAAATCTTGCACTTATAAGTTAAAATAAAAATATTTAATTTCTTACTTACCTAATTAAAAAAATCATTATATAAGTACGATTTTAAACGATTCTTCATATCCACTAAACCTATACTTGCATCAATCCGAGCCTATAGAAAAAGTGAAAGCATATATATAAATCATTTGACAACAAGTTTATACATTCATTTTTGAACAGACTCTTACCTAAAGGAATGTGAATACTAAACAATCTTCAAATATCAAAAATACTAATCGTCTCGATCCTATCAATGCACAAATATTTGGCTCTCTAGGAGTTTCAATTACACTAGCGGAATCAGTCATGGCTAGAGCTACTGAAAAGTAGGTGAATAGTAACAAAAACGATTGTGGGAATAAGGAGAAAAAAGTCATGGGATGAACATGTTGCTAATGAATACTAGAAGGAATAACCAAAAATACTATCTGACCAACTAGAATGGACTAAAAACATGAGGTCAGAAAATGGAAAGAATAGGAAGATCAAGAATGATGAAGATGAGAAGTCAGATGGTTTTGAGATGTATTTCAATACAAAGAGCAAAACAATTGAAAAATTACAACTAGCTCAAGCGGAGAATAACATCTTCTACCTATCATAAATGTCCCAAGTAACAAGTGTTATTATTGTTTTTGTAGGTCTTGCTCTTTTCTTTATCTTTTTTATATGGGGTATGTAACAAGGGTAGACATATAATATACTCCTACGAGTATATATAAGGTAGCTAAATATCTTCCCAGCCTGGATATTTTCGTTTATAATTTTCTTTTCACATAAGTGTTCATCCACCATTTATGTTTCAAAGGTCTTGTTGTGTTGTTCAAAATTGTTGATTTGAATAGATTCTCCATAAAAGAATTTATTCAATTGTTGTACATATGTGAGTTTACATATATACATCATTATCTTCGAAGATTAAAGAATAAATAATACTAATTGTTCTTTCAGGATAAAAGAGATAAAACGAAAAATTTTACCAATGGAATGGTGGGTATCCAACTTCGATGGCTTATCTGAAGCAATGTGAAAATAATCGCAACTTCAATATTATCCATGAATTTAATGGTAGAACAAATCTCCTTTCAGCCACCTTGAATATTAATTCTAGGAAAAGCAGCACACTCATAAAGCTTAAGAACATCATGTAAACATTTTTCAATAACCATCACTAAAGAAACGACTACAACATAGATTAAGCATTTTTTCTAATACCAAACTTTACCTTATTTCAAGTTTTCCGCTACATAACATTTTATGATGATAGTAAAGAGTATTATTCCACAATGTCTATTAGCAGGTCGTCTATCACGACATAGAATTTACTAAACTAACATATATGTTGTATTATGTTGTGCGAAGAAATAAAATAGGAAAATAATTGGTCTTTCTTTATTTGAATATGAACACCAGCTCATGAACATAGAAATATACTTCTTTTAACTTTATAACTTGTTTAGTATTAACTATGACATCCTTTTTGTACTAGAAATATGAAATAACCTACGGAATTCGTAAGTATTCCATGATTATTCCATAGCTAAATATACCATAATAATCTCATAAACTCCCTTATCGAATTAACTCCATGTATGAATTCACAAAGCAAAGTGCATGATAATATTGAAATAACAAGTTGATGGCAATTAATATTTGGATTTATCCAAAAATCATGAATTACTTCGACAAAGTAAGTTTTTTTTTTTTAATAAACTATTCCACGTGGCATTTTATCCATGTCATACATCCCTAGTTACAAGACACCTCAATCTTCCTCCGATCATTATATTCTACTCACTCTTTTTTCCTCACCGCTAGACTTGTTTCCTATCTTTTCTCTATAATGACTTGATCGTTAATATTTAAAAAGTTTCGTAATTTTATCATTTTCTCCTCACAATATCGACCCCAATTCTTTTAAAAGATGAGATTTCTGATTGAGTGTGATGGTCAACTTTAATGAGTTGACTTACCTTACTCATTCTGATGGCATGACTCTGGATCATGATCGTGATGATAGAGATGAGAAAATGAGACCTAGGCTTAATGTTTTCCAAAATATGGGGTTTCAACCGAATTCCACAATTTTTGTTTTTGGGAGTTTTTGAGGGAAATCATTGGGTAATGATTTTACTATAAAATTTTTATTACCCATTTTAATTATTGAATTTATGAGTTTAAATCAAGTTTTGGGTTGATAAATATGGGGTTCTTCATGAACTTAGATTTTGAATTAAAAGATGTTTATGAATTGATTTTAAGCCCATTTTTGAAATGATTTTCCCTAATGAGTATTTGAAGGCTTGAGTGATGTTAAAACAATATAAGTTTTTGGACTTAAACCTCCTTTTTGATACGTATTTCAATATACAATTGATGTGGGAAGTGTTGTTTTTGATGAGTGATTGTTAATGGTAGTTTATTTTGGATTGTTTGTCTTTGGAAGTGATTCAGAAGGGGAATGCTGAACTTTTGGAGTAATATCTCTTTGAATTAAGGCAAGTGGCTTCCTAAACCTTGTATTCTAGTTGAATTTGTATACTTCCTTTGTTTCCTTTGTATTAGGAGTACTACGGATGAGGCAAAGGGTTGAATTATCCACTTGTTACATCTAAATGAATAAAAAAGAGTTGAACAGATTATGTGACTTTATACCTTCATGCTTATGTGTTACTTATTTGATAGTTGAGATTGATGAACTCTTTATGTGTGACTTAACTATATGACTTTGAATTTGACTTATTCAGTTCAGTTTAATATTGACTTGTGGCGATCAAACTATTAATATTGGCCTCGTGAGCCATGCATTGTAAAAATTTCTATGTTCGGCTAATTTATGTGCAGATTGTAGCTTGACGAGGTTTGGTTGGAGATTCAGGGGTAATTATTTCTAGCTAGTTATTCTTTTAGTAGGTTTCTTGCTGGTACCGTATTGCTAGTACTTATCTCTTGCTTTTACAGTTGTGTTGGTTCTGAGACCAAACTCACGTCATGTTATTCTTCTTCTTCATATCCTATGATTTCTCTGATATATGTCACTCAATATTTTTGTTCCTCTTGGAGGCGGTTCTTCATCAGGAATTTCTCCCCCTTGATAGACATCTTTATCTTTCTCATCCTCTTCTTGATTTGAAGATACGATAGCAGTACTCTCTACCTCTTTGTCCTCCCAATTTCATGTTTTTTCATCCAAAATGACTCTACTAACAACAAGTTTGTTAGTTTTGACATCGAGAAGCCTATATCCTTTTGTCACATCACTATAACAAAAAAAATATACATTTTGACTTTTTTCATCCTATTTTGTTCTTTTCTCAGCAGGTACATAAGCATAACAAATACAACAAATAATTTTAAAATGACTTACAGAAGGTTTAATTCCACTCAAATCTTAAACTTGTGTTTTGTCCTTTAATTACTTTGTTGGACACCTGTTAAGGATGTGAACTGTTGTATGAACTGCTTCTGCTCAAAATATTTTGGCAGCCCTTTCTCATTCATCATAGTTCTGGTCATTTCAATAATTGTGTTATTTCCTCTTTCAGATATACATTTTGTTGAGTAGTATACCCTTCTGGAAGTTGCTTCTGAATGCCTTCATTTTTGCAATAATCTACAAATTCTTGACTTGGGTTTTCAACTCCTCTATCACTACAAATGGTTTTGATGATGCAACATTTTTGCTTCTCAATAAGGGCTTTAAATTTCTTGAATGTAGCAAATGCTTCTGACTTCTCTTTCAAAAAATAAATTCAAGTAATTCTTGAGAAATCATCAATAAAAATTACAAAATATCTTTGAATTTCAAGAGATGGAGTCTTCATTGCACATCAAATGTCGGTATAGATTAGTTCCAAAAGTACACTTGCTCTCCAAACACCCCTTTTGAAAAATATTTCCTATGTTGCTTTCCCATTATACAACTTTCATATTGATTCGCCTCAGTATGTATCTCAGGAAGACCTTGCACCATGTCGTTTTTCTTGAGAAGTTTCAAACCATGAAAATTCAAGTGACAAAAATTTTGTGTCAATCCATGAATCATCTACAATTTCATTTTTTTATGCACTGTAATGGAATTGCAAAGGGAAGTTTATTTTTATCATATTTACTTCATTAATGACTTGATTTGGCTCAATTTTATCATAGATCCTGCAATTATTATCTTTAACACAAGAGAATAACTATTTTCCATGAGTTGACCAACACTAAGCAAATTTTCTTCCAAGTTAGAAACATAAAGAACGTCATAAATTTGCTTACGACTTTCTTTTATATTGATCAAAATAGCACCTTTACCTTTCGGATAAAGTAAGGCCCCATTCCTCTTTCTAACTTTAGTAGTGATGCTATTATTAATTCGGAAAATGGCCTAAAATACCCTCGAGTATTGAAAATGGTACACAATACCCTCAATCCACCTATGGCCCCCCAATACCCTTCACATCCACCTTTGGATCCAAATTTACCCATTCATTAACGGACCAAAATTAAAAATACGAAAAAGGGCCTAAAATACCCTCGAAGTATTGAAAATGGTACACAATTACCCTTCATCCACCTTTGGCCCCCAAATACCCTTCAAATCCACCTTTGGGTCCAAATTTACCCCTTCATTAACGACCAAAATATTAAATAATATTTTTTAATTACGTGAGACTCAATCATTGGTTGTAATTTAATATTTAAAATAATTTTAAACCACCATTTTAACTAAACCCGCCCCACTTGACCCAATTTAAAAAAATTAACCCATCTAATTAAAATATCCTAAAATCTTATTCCTCCCATTTTTTCAATTTCCATGACTCCATTGTAATTTAAGTTCTTCGGGGAAAGAAATCGAAGAAGAAGTTGACATTTTCTTCATGAAGAAGAAGAAGAAGAAGACAATGGAGTCATGGAATTGTGAAAATGGGAGGAATAACATTTTAGGATATTTTAATTAGATGGGTTAATTTTTTAAATTGGGTCAAGTGGGGCGGGTTTAGTTAAAATGGGTGGGTTTAAAATTATTTTAAATATTAAATTACAACCAATGATTGAGTGCCACGTAATTAAAAAATATTTTAATTATTTTTAATTTTGGTCCGTTCATAAAGGGGTAAATTTGGACCCAAAGGTGAATTGAAGGGTATTTGGGGGCCATTAGGTGGATGGAGGGTAATTGTGTACCATTTTCAATACTTCGAGGGTATTTTAGGCCCTTTTTCGTATTTTTAATTTTGGTCCGTTAATGAAGGGGTAAATTTGGACCCCAAGATGGATGTGAAGGGTATTTGGGGGCCAATAGGTGGATGGAGGGTAATTGTGTACCATTTTCAATACTTCGAGGGTATTTTAGGCCCTTTTCCGTTATTAATTTAGAGGAAAGTCTTTCCATCTCCAGTCATGTGATTACTACAACCACTATCAACATACCATTCATTGTTTTCTGTTGAAGCATGAGATTTGGAAGTAAAGAAAAGGTTTTCTTCCCTTTCTTCCTCCTGTTTTTCACAAAAAAATTCTTGATCCCAATACTTGTGCCAACAATCCTTTTCAACGTTGACAAACTTTTTACAAAAGTTACATTAGGGATTGCCTTTGTCCCAACATTTTTCTGAATTGTGATTAGTCTTCTTGCAAACTTTACAAAAAATACTAAAGTTTTTCTCACCTTTTTAATTAACCTTCTTTGAACAACCATCATGATCCTGCTTCTTTTTTGGCTTGTATTCTTCTTGGATTGAGTTTTTTAGAAATTTTGAGAATTCTCATTTGTTTAGACTGGAAACCCGTCTATTCGGGTTGATATTCACAAAAAAAATCTTCGCTTCTCGTGTGCACGAAATGATCCAACTAGTTCTTTGATGGAAAACTTAGAAAGATCGTTAATCTCCTCAGTTATAGCAACAATCACTCATACTTTTCTGTGACACTAATTAAAATTTTTTCCACAATTTGTTGGTCAGAAATTGTATCACTATGATTTCTCATTTCATTAACAATATTCATGACTCTTGTACATATTCATCAATTTTTTTCAGATTATATCATCTTCAAATTTTGAAACTCTCTTCTAAGAGTTTGGAAATTTCTAGTGCGTACCTTTTTCATCACCATACACCTCAGTTTCCTAAGAATCCCAAGCTTCACTTCAAGTCTCACAAGTAGCAATTTTTGAAAAATATGCTCTTGAGACTCCCATTTGGATTTTGCTCAAGGATGTTGCATATTGACGATACTTAGCGTCAAAATTTTTCATATGTGCTGCTGTAAGATCACTATCGTTGTCTGGCTCTTCAAAGCCATTTGCAACAATAGTCCACAAACCTTCAGCTTTCAAATGTGTTCTCATTCTTATCTTCAAGTAATCAGTTCCATAAAAAAATAGAGTAAGGACAATGGAAGAATTAGCACCTTCATTTGTTTTGAATTCCATATTTCTTTTCTTCACCTAACCCTAGATGAAGAACGAAAACCTGCTCTTGATACCAATTTGTGGGAAATAGAAGGAAAATAGTATCTTTAGAGAATACTCAAGTTCATTATAGGTTACTTAATTCCAATTGAGATAATTACAATCATCAACTACATTAATATTTATACTACTCAAAATAGAAAACAAATAGTCTTGCACATATAACTAAATATATGTATCACAATTTACTAGATACATGTACTACGAAATTCTAAAGAGACTTCTTGATAAACTAAGACACAATTTTGAAAGACAAAACATTGATGCATTAATTCAAACAAGACATTTTGACAAGTAGTACAGTAAAGTAATAGCCCCTTTCTTTATAAAAGGTGAATTAAAATGTATTGATTATTTTAGGAATAGTATCAAGCATTGAATTGAGTTACATTTTTATGACCTAAAAGTCTAATAAAACTATGTAGCCTGTGTAGGATAGGATAGCATTGATTCATCATTCGACTTATCACTGCCTCGAAGAAGGACTATCTGATGCATTCATGGTCACAATATGCACCGACTAGGTATATGATGACCCTTGAAACGTGGGGAAAACATTGTATTCTTACTAGGCTCATGGTAATGGTTGTAGGTTAGAGAAACTCCCCAAAAGTAAAGTATATTATTTTCACATTGTTTCTACCGCATATCTTATGCTTTTAGTCCCCCAATTTAGTTATTGTTTACTTTATTCTTATTACATATTCATACATTCAATGTATTGATGTCATTAGAGTTGCATCTTTTATGTTGCATATATAGGTATTCAGGATCATCAACATTTGTTTTGTTGATCTCGTAGATAGTATTTGGCGATACCTTCTTGCTTTTGGGAGACTATTTTCATTCTAATTTTAGTAGTAGTTGAGATGTTGTGGGTCTTGTCCTTGCATTAACTTGTACTTTTATAGGTTTCATAGATGGAAATAATTTGATGGGGGTTCGTTTGGGGATCAAAAATGGTTATCATGTGTTGGTCACGTTAAGGGGTAGGCTCGGGTCATTACCCAATGATCATGAGTTCTTGACCTTGTGTCATGAGATGTTTGAGGTACCTGGTTTTGTGGATACTCATGGCATCAGGTTTGTTGCCCTTTATCTTAGTGATGCTTGAGAGTGGTAGAGAACTTTTGTGTGGTATATGCCAAGTGGATCTCCTCTAGAGAAGTGTGATGTATTTTCTAGTGATTTCCAGTATCGCTTCATTCCTTAGAGCATGGGTGATGAGAGTAGTCTGAGATTTGAGAGTTTAGTATCGTTTCATTCCTTAGACCATGGGTGAATAGAGTAGTCTGAGATTTGATACTTTAGTTCAGGGCACATAAGTCATTTTTTTGCCTGGCGGCCCCATCGGTAGCATGGAATCATTCCAATGTGAATTTAGTCAAAGAACTCTCAATGAATCTCTAAAATGTTGTGTTGGTGTTGGTGGAACTTGATGATTGCTTATATCCAAGCTATGATGGACCTTCAGATGGCATTCTTTAGTGATTTTTGGAATAATAAAGTGAATGGGACAATTTTGGGTAAGAATACTCATATAGGGGTCCTTAAAATAGGAAAATGACATAGTATATGAACTCATTACTTATAAAACAACTGAACTACTCCTGAAACTTAATTTCCAATTGACCACCAATAAACCTAGTTAATCGACCGTGGTGTGGCCCACGGATCGTCCTGGTTGACGTCGTTGGTCATCAAAGATTTTTTATTTGGACCATAGAACTAGGGGCCCTAACAAAAGATTGTGGTCTGACTAATGATCTAGTGGTCAAGTCGTGATTCTGAACATTCTATTCTTCCAAGGGGGTCCATTCACGGACCACACCTATGGTTTGTGATCACTTCCACGTGTCGTGGGTGGCCGTTTAGGGTTGAACCTCCATGTTTTTGAAATTTTTCCATTACCCTTTTTCGAATATGTGGTGTTACAGTTTTTTAGGATGCGGATGAATTCAGAGAGGTTGCAACCAAATATTCACTTCAAAGGGGTCTTCAGCTGGAAATGTATCTCAATGAGCCTAAAAAGGTTAGGTTTTGGTGCAGGGAAAGTTGTCCATACATGTATAAGCAAGTCTTAACAAGTCAAGTAGTAATTTTATGATGAAAACCTACATTCCTAATAGCAAATGTGTCAATACTACTAAAATTTCATGTATAGTTCTAGGTTTGTGTCTAGATATATTACAAGGATAGAATTGTTGAACCAAATATTTCAATTTTCAGCAGTTGATCTGGAAAGAGTTTAAAATTCTTGTTAAAAAGATTACTATGAGGAGAGCTAAAGAGTAAATACTTCAAGTCATTATGGGTCATCATTGTTATTACCTGCTAAAACCCAAAAATCATGTGTTAAACGTTGGAAGAATACTTTATTACAAAAATGAAATGTTAAGAACAAACCTTGGGAGTTCTTGCGTTATAAAAGTTGATGAGTCCGAAGGAAGTGGTAGACTGGCATTTCAAAGTTTCTACATTTGTTTTGATGATTTTTTATATCTTTTTTAGGTTGTTTTATAAAATGAATTGATTTATATTGTTGGTTTTCGGAGGTAGTAACTAAAGGAAAATTCTTGTGTGGTGTGGCTAAAGATGGCAATAATCAGATGTCACATAATATTTAGATGTAGTAGAGTATGAGAATAAAACTACGTGGATATGATTTTTAAAGCTGTTGAAACATCATATAAAATTAGTTTATGGCAAAGATTACCAAGGTATTCTCATTTACTTCATTTTTCTTCATTTAATTTCTTGTATTCAATATTAATTTGTGACTTGTCATTTTCAGGGATATCAATCACCATTGCAGAATCTTTTACCAGAGGTGGATAACAGGATGTGTGCAAGACACATCCTTGCTAACTGGGCAAATACTTGGAGTTGAAATGTGAAAAAATAACATTAGAAGAAGAATTGAAGACAAATCTTGAACTAATGGAGTTGTTATGTAACAAAAAGATTGATAAATATTTACTCTATTAGATATTTCAAACTTGTTGTAAATGTACTTTTAAAAAGATATTAAGTGTGATAGCATAGACAATAATATGCCTAAGAGTTTTGATGTTTGGATCTTAGGATCAAGGCATAAAACCATCATCATCATGCTTGAAGACATAAGAGTGAAGGTAATCACTAGAATAGGTCAATTTTCACATACATGGTTAACTAATACATATCCAATGTCATCAGGGTACTAGAAAAAAAACAAAAAGAAGTCAATGCGATTAAATATTGAGTTCTGTTCAATGTGGATAAAGGATTTGAAATTAATGGTGGTCCATATCAACATACTATTGATGCAAGAAGTAAAACATGCATTGTAGGGCCTGAATGCTCAAGAGAATACCCTTCCCACATTCTATAGTTGCCTTATTTTATAAAAAATGGAAACCATGAGACTTTGTTGTAGTTGATATTAG
The DNA here is from genome assembly GCA_027705065.1 of Solanum peruvianum. NCBI lineage: Eukaryota > Viridiplantae > Streptophyta > Magnoliopsida > Solanales > Solanaceae > Solanum > Solanum peruvianum. The sequence goes on from JAKWJD010000646.1 coordinate 18,223, forward strand.
TATGGAGACCTATCTGAGAACATACATTCATTTGCTCCAACCCGTCATCAATATCAAAATGTGGCTTGATTCCACAAACTCTCTTGTTCAACCACCAATTGTTAAGTCAATTCCAGGAAGATCCAGAAAAGTCGGGAGATGAGAGGAAGGGTAGACAACCAAATGTCGGAAGATGTCAAGAAAAAGAGTTTGCATGACTTTGTACCAATTTTCATGGTAAAAATCATATCAAGAGAGTTTATCTTTCAAGGCTGTGTATATACATAATTTTGTGACTTTTTTTAAAATTTGTGATTGTTTGACCATAACAAGAATATGTGACTGCTTAAAAAAATTGTAGGATCATGTTGGTCCAAGCGATGTTTTTGGACCAAGCAATGTTACTGAACTAAACAATGTTGGTGGCCCAAGCAATGTTGGTGGCCCAAGGGAGGCCAAGACACCTATTGTTAGTGAAGCACCTACGATTAGTAAAGCACCTACTATTAGAACCATGAGAGGTGAAGAATGAAAACAATTATTACTTAAATACCTCCTAGAGGCAGGGGAAGGACAAGAAAAGAAACAACTACTACTGAAGCACCTCAAAGAGTCAGGGGAAGGGGGAAAAGGATATCTAATACTAAAGCACCTCCTGTAGCCAGTGGAAGGGGAAAAGGGAAACATCTACTTTTGAATATGTTCAAGAACCTTTAAGAGGCAGAGGAAGGCCAAGAAAAATACCTTGTATGACAATACCAATGCCTAGAAGGACTTCATTTACCAAGTAATTTAAAAATCCAACTAGTTATCAATTACCTGTTGCACCTACTCCATATGTTGCTTCTCAATCTGGTGCAAGAAACTTCAGTGCACAAACTTCGAGTAATGCATCAATTGAACCACCTGCTAAAAAGTCTAAGACAGTTAGGATAGATGTGTTTGTTCCTGAAGATGAGCTTATAGCATACAATTTAAGTTTTGAAAAATAGGATAAAATTTTATGTTTTAAATGTTGTTTACTAACTATATTATTTTGTCTATAGCATATATTGTCAAGTAGTATGATAGTAAACATTGGGTCTGGACTAAGGTGGAAAGGTAAAGAAGCAGTCAAAGCAAGTCAGCTTGAAGAGATATAAAAAAAGGAAAATTTATCTTCTTCCCAACCTAAGGAAATATGGAAATATTGCTTATAAGATGTTGGTATTTTTTTACAATATGTGAAGATGGTTATTTCTTGGTACTGATAATATGTTAGTAGTGGGGTTTGCAAACAATTTTAAGTAGTTTAAGATTGTTTGTTATTGAAGATGAGTTTACAACAAACAATGTAAGTGCTGAAAAATAGGGTAAAATTTTTGTTCTAAATGTAGTTTAATAACTCTCTTTTTTTTCTATAGCATAGCTTGGAAAGTAGAACGATAAGACACATTGGGGGTTGGAGTTGGGTGGGACGGTAAAGTAATAGTTAAAGCAAGCTAGCTTGAAGAGATGAGGATGAAAAAATGGAAAAACTTATCTTCTTCTCAATCTAAGGAACCATGGAAATAGTACTTATAAGATTTGGTAGTTTTTATACAATGTGTGAAGATGGTTATTTCTTGGTACTGATAAGACGTTAGTAGTTGGGTTGGCAAACAAGTTTATGTAGTTTAAGATGGTTGTTTTCGTGAATTTATGAACTTATGCTGATGTATGTTTTTCTGTATATGAACTTATGTTGATGCATTTGTTATATATATATATATATATATATATATATATATATATATATATATATATATATATATATATATATATATATATATATTTTCTTTTCATCAATTTGTGTTTGATTTCAATACAATAATTGAATGTAACGACCCAAAGTACACCCTAGTTGTAAAATGACGTATAGGACCCTGAGAAATCGTATACAAGTCATTTAACATACATCATACACGACAATAGAATTTAGATAGTTCAAAAGACGGTTATATCATAAAGAGTTTGACAAAAGTAGAAGTCTAACATAATTCGGAAGTCATCTAGCATGTCATAAGAAAAGCAATTCGGATATATCCCACGCATCACATAGAAGTTTGAAACAAAAATATATTAGTTAATAAACAGTCTCGATCCTTGGAACATGAGGATTCACAAATCTTCGAAGCTCAAGACGATCAGTTAGACACGAGTGTGTGGAAAGGAATGTCGGACCCTATATTAGTGAAATATATAGGAACATGTATGCACTACTACATCAATTGTACTAAGTATGATTGCAAAGTATAAGAGTTACGAAATCATGCTTAAAGAAATTTACATGACATGCAATGACTAAGTTAAATCATAAAATAACATGAAGCATAAATCATAATTATGGTCAATCCAAGCTAAACATCTTTAAAATACATTAGAGATCCTTTTCAAAGGTAACCTTAGTTCATTATTGGGGAAATTGTTTCATAAACCGACATAGACAATACATAACATGAAATAGAGTGTCTATTCCATAGTGAAAAGAGATGCGCTTACTTTCCAAGGTAAGAACGATAAACTTGAGCTAAAGTTGATCCACTGGCTAATGTCTTACTAATACAAACCTATGGTGGCACATAATTATAGGACATGGGTAATCTCCACTTGTCCACTCGGTGCTATGCATAAATCTCACGGAATAGTTATTAGATATGTTCTGTTCATTATCCATAGAAAGGCACAATCATGAAGTCAATCCAAGTTAGAGTTCATTTAGAGTAGCTCCTAAGTATTGATTTAGTCTTTAGTTCAGAAAAAAATTTCATCCTTTATGAGAGAATAACATTTCACCAAAACATATCGAAGTTTTATTCTAACGGAAACCTTAAATTATTTATAATAACTTCATGATAACATGCATATGTCCATAATTTCATAGTCTATGGGTATATCATAAGATCATGGTTGAAACACATAACTGAAGCATGGAAAAGTGTAATTTCAAATAAATATCATAGGTCAAACATAAAATAATGTATTAAAAGACTTAATTAATCATTATAAATCATAATTGTAAGAAACCACATTATTTGATTTGAAACCCTAATTTGAAAAATGGAGAATTGAATTGGAAACTTGAAATCTTAAGGGACCCCATGGAGAAGAGGAGTCCATGGCTGAATGCAGACATACCTTGATATCAGAGCAAAATAAACATAGTGGATTTGGAAACTTGAATGAACCCTATATCTTATTCTTCTTCCTTAGACTTGATAGGATTTGGGAGGATAAATTTGGTCAATTTTAGGGAATTTAGGAGGATGAGTGTAATTGGGTTAATTGGGGTTTAAAATGTTTATATATGACCTAGGGTGGATGATAAAACGACATAGCATTGGGTTAGACTTGGAAAAGAACCAAAAGCCCTTAAAATAAAAATGTCGACACTATCTACGGTTGGACCTATGGTTACGGACCGTACTGGTCCACCATAGTAGGTTACTTGACTGAAAATTCACCCATTTTTTACGAATTTCATTTATGGTCAATTGGTCTTCCTACAATTTATAAATTTTATATGTCGTCCACAACCTAGACCTTCAAAATGTCAATAAGTCTTGGACTTACCTACCAGACCTACCTATAATTTGTATAAATGATGACGAACCGTCCTAGTGAACTGTAAAAAGGGTACTTGAAATTGAATTTTGAAAATCATTTATTCCTACTACCTACGGTTTCCACCTACAGCTCGTAAGAGCACATACGGTCCGTAGGTGAGACCTGTAGACACAACCACCAGCTAAGAAAATTTTGCATTTTTCATTATTTTCAAATCTGAGGTGCTTTATTGAAACAACTTAACCATAAACATACAACAATTACTATGGCAATTGATCATTACAAGTCTTTATATTTTCAACTTGCATTAACCAATTGATCCATATAGCAAAACACATTAACAGAAACATTATGAAAATCCTAAAGAAGCTAGAGTGGTTGGTCCCTTTCTTCTTCACTTCCATCGACTTTTATTTTTCATTTTTTATCAGCTCTTCACAATCAGGGAAATAAATCTCCTTTTTTGTTCTTCGTTTTCTTCACAGTTGAGGAAGATTCGCCTTCAAGTTCCATCACAGTCCATCATCTCAACAATTTCGCTATCATTGTGATGAGCCTTTTCTTCCTTTTTCTTCGATATCTCACCGTCCATACTAATTGTTGTCCATTTCCTTAATTTTCTTCACAAATTTTGGAATGATGAACTTAGATATTTCATCAACAAAACCATACCTCCATCGATAAAAATTGCAATTTTTTGCACCATAATACGGGCACAACTAAATTCTTCTACCATGGTTGTTGTTAGGCCAAGAAGTCTTCAAAGGGAGTAAGAGTATGATTGCATCGCATCTACAAAATGAACATTGAATCGTCATTGTCTATACTAATTATATTCAAATCAAATTTTGATTATTCCATAGCTAACCCTAATGTTTATACAGAAAAACAGAAAAGAAATTAGAAACCCTAAACACGAATAGAGACAAGAATTTCGTTTATTTAAAAAATAATAATAATCAAAGTTAACCTCTTTAATCCTCTTGATTTGAACTTGCAAGTTTTCAATAGAGGATTATAATGAAGAATAAATGGCTACATTTGGAATGTTTAATGAAATATTTTTAAAAAAAAGGCATATGTTGACTGCTATGTAGCGAATATATATAAGTTAGAGTAACTTTATGTAATGAACCGCACTGACGTTATTTAGGAAGAACATGTCACATACAGGGAGAACCCTCTAGACGTAACCGGCGTCTTCGTCCTCTTTAAGGACTAAGACTAGCCTCTTAGCTTACATCATTAAATTCATAGGTTAAAAGTGCGGAAAATTTAAAACATCTCTTCTATCTATCATGAGGTTTACGTAGACCTCTCGCATACACATAATATAGTCATATTGAGTACATAGACTCCTCATATAAGAATATTACTTAGCCTTCTATTTTTATGCCACATATACGGAATAGACCAATACGGGCAAACCCCTCATACAAATGTAGAAATGTCACTTAGTGCTTACAACAATATCTTGAAACAACACGAACGAAATGATTGTCTTTAGACAATAACAATGTAACATAGGTAGAGTGATAGAAAGGCATCATTCTTGGAACATGTGGACATGCCCACACTTTGAGAAATGATCCAAGCCTTCCTTCAAAGTGGTCACGAACCCTTTAACGATCGGAACCACAAATGTTGGGAAAAAAAGGGAGAAATGAGGTTAACACATCACTTGTACTAAGTATAGGATCATATGCACACACAACATCAAAATCATGCCAAAGAGAGACATTTATTCAAAAGCATGCAAAGTCAATTTGGAAATACCTTATGCACATTAAAGAAGAGTTCGGAGCCTAAAGGTATAAAATATTGACACAAATTTTAAAACGCTATATAAAATATTATATTAACCAAAATGACAAAATCACTGGAACAACAACGATTTCCTCCACCGGAAAAGGTAAAATCGCAGCTACTGTAGGAATTTTGCAAAATGTGAATTTTTTTTTTAAAAAAAAAAAACAAATCGCTACCTAAGCAGCGATTGTTAATTTTTAAATATAAAAAAAAAATTAGAAAATCGCTGCCTAGGTAGCGATGTTCATTTAAAAAAACTAAAGCGATTTTCTTTCGAATTTTATTTTATTTTTTAAATGGAAATCTCTGCGATTTTCTTTAAAAAAAATGGACAATCACTCATCAGCATATAAAAATAAAAATATTTTTAAAAAATCTATAATAAAATAAAGAATATGAAGAAGATAGTAAACTCACCAATGAAGCTAATGATCGGTGATGAAAAAAATATGAAGATTAACATTATATGACATTGTGAAAATATAAATAAAAGAGGTTAAAAGTTAGAATTCTATTTGAACTCAAACATCATTTAAATTTAAATTCAATATAATATCTTTTTTAGAACGAACATATTTTTGTTATCTTACTTATTCTTAATTTTTTAAAACAATGCACATTTTATTATAAGCTATATATTTGAATTTCAAAAAAATATTTGAAAATCAATAAAATTTGTTTTTCCTACGATTTTTCAAATAAAAAATTAAATGAAAATCGCTGCCTAGGCAGCAATTTTTCGAAAATTTTTTTTTTTGGAAAATCGCTTCCTAGGTAGCAATTTGAATTATTTTTTTTTAAAAAAAATTACATTTTTCAAAACTGCAGCGATTTTGCTTTTTTCGGTGGAGGAAATCGTTGTTGTTACAGCGATTTTGTCATTTTTGTTAATATAAAATTTTACATACCGTTTTAGAATTTTTGTTAGTATTTTATACTATTTAGGCTCCGGACTCCATTAAAGAATCAATGCAAGTCATTAAGCACATATTACTTAAGTCAAGGCCATGTACATCATAAAACCAACAATACCGAGTCTAGTCAAGTGAACATGCATATCAACATAATTGAGTACATAATCAAGACAACTCTATCATCAAGTTATAATATCAACAAGCATGCATATAAAAGAAAGTAATTATTAAAATGAAAAGTAACAAAATGTTATTTAGAAATCATATATCAAATAAATACAGTATCTCATTAAATATTGAATAGGTAGAGCATTAATGTTAAAAGAAAACAGTCCAATAACGAAGGGAAAAGTGGTCTCTAAAAGTCTAATTCTGGTCCTGAAAGCATATAAACAGAATAGTTTTTTGTGGTCCTAAAAAGTCTGAGTACAAGAAATCTGGTCCGTAAAAATTCCATTTGTAAATCATAAAATGTGGTGCATAAAGATAGTCACAATAACATAAATAAATTATTGTTAATATATATGAGCTTACTAATACACAATCTTAATCAAACGCAACCAAAAATTATAAACATTCCACTATTAATTGTATAGTCCTGAATTGTTTACAGACTACATAGCAAGAAATTTTTTTGTCCCAAGTGTCCTAGAAAAAAGATAATCAATTTGTTACTTGCATCAACTCTTCGAAACTTGTTTCTTCAGTTGCAACTTCAAGTTTTCAAAACCTGTAAAAAGTAAGAAACAAAAGCTCCTTAAAAATTATGAAGACCATATAGTATTAAAGATAACTACAATAATGGCATGCTTGAATCACAAGAATTGAAAGGAAAATTTCCTCTACTTATCAACATATTTATAGCAAGATACTAAACAAAGAACATGTGTGTTTTCTGCACAAAAAATACACTTTCTGGAAAAGTATAATACAACATTTATGTTCCTTTTTTATTGATCCGAAATCAGATTTTTCCAAATAAGGTAATCTTGAAGTAAACACCATATCATACTTCTAACAATAAATAAAACTATATTTTACTGCAAAGATAGCTGTTAGATTCAATTTTGTCCGATGTTTATGATCAAACTATATGTCTCGTCTCTCGCTCACTCTCTTGACACCTACCTCTTATTCTCTCTCACACAAACACCAAAAGCACATGCATAGTCTAGAAACATTAATGCACAAGTTCAAAACTCTGAAAAAATATATATCAAAACATCATTAACTTACCAGAGAACATTTTTGTTATCCTACGACTACTAAAATTACAATTATTGCTTCTTGGGGATTCTGACACCATGTGAAGAGAGGTATCACTGAATGTTAGGCATCATAACTATCTAAGAATAACTTTCAAAAAGAGTGATGAAATATAGTGAAACGAGTCAGAGCATTCTGTAATAAGAAGGGAAAGGGATATCAACAATTAATGGTTATGGCATAATGTTAAGTGCCATAAAGATATACTGGAAAATATTAGTCTTTACCTCGGAGAGGTAGTGCAAGGTTTGCATACAATATACTATTTCAAACTATACTTTGTGGGATTTCATGTGATTTTTTATTATTGTATTAATATTGTTGGATCAACTTCACGTAAATAATAACTTCTTGAATTCTGGAAACCTTCAAAGTCATCATATACTATATATAATACAAGAACACTAAAATATATAATAAATAAAGAGCACATAAGCAACTAGATGTGAGTTCCGGTCAAACCAACAGATTTGTGTGTTCCTTACCGACAATCCTAGAAAAACACCTATCAATAACACACAAATGACATAAGTACATGATCACTTCCCACCTAATTTTAAATATGCATTTAGAAAAAATCACATGTTGAGTTTGTAGATTGAAACTCAAATGTCAAATTCCTCAAATTAGAATACACGGCATAAGTTTTATGAAGTCAAATAGGTTGTTGCGTGAATGTGGAGATGTTCACATATGTTATAAGATCTTAAACCTCATAAATTAGTTTTAGATATAAGTTGGATGAATCTTCATTGTTGACACAAAATATTGAATATTTCCTAGCAAGATTCATTATATGGGCATCGTATTTTTCCTCCTTTCTATTTTGATGTAGTAGAAACACACAGATGCTCGATTTCATCTCCTAGAAAAATATGTGAAATCGAAGAAAGATTATACTCTTACTTCGGGTCTCCCAAATTAGGAGTATTTAGGGAATTCGATTTTAGGGAGATGGGTTCTTCAGATCTGCAAAATGAGAAATAGAAAATATTTACATGAATATTTTAATAAATATTGTTTTACATTTAAGTGATTTTTATATTTTATTTTTAGTAAGAGTTTTAGCTAAATTCATCCCTTAACTATGACTAAGGCTTAGGTTAAATCCTTGTACTATAATAGTTAAAGAAAAAAGATCCTATTAGTATTTACGGAAAAGGACCTAAAATATCCTCAGAGTAATGAAAATTGTATAAAATTATCCTTCATCCACCTATTGCTCAAAAATGCCCTTTCCACCACCTATTGGGTCCAATAAACCCTTGTCATCCACCTTTTGGTTCAAAATTGACCACTTATTTAACGGTTTTATATTTAAATATTTTTTTAAATATGTGGCGCTCAATATTTGTTATAATTTAACTTATTAGTGTAATTTATAAATCAATCTACTACTCACGCATTACTAATTAAATCCCTGTAAATTAATGAACCCGTCACATTATTAATGCAGGCTACTGCCAATTGAGTGTTTTTAAAAAATATAGAAGTAAATTATCATACATTCAACTGGCTACATAAAAATCACGATAAATTTAAAAGTCTGACTATGTTCATCTTAATTATTCTTACGTCTCAATTATGTGATGTTACTTCATTGGTAACTTTTTTCAAAATAATATATTAAAGGTTTTAAAATAAATCATAAATATTTATAAAATTATATTTTAAAAAAGTGCATGAATTAATTCGGATGTATTATTTCTTTACCTTTAATCATAAATTTCTAATTCAATTTTGAAAGAAAGTGTCCTCCTAAATAAGCGGCTCAACCTAAATTTAATTGGGGCTTCAATTCGGACTAGAATAATTTTGAATGTCATTTTCAGAATTTCATCGTGTTTTAGTAGTGTTTATGACGATTTTTATATTATAATTGAATTATTAATTGTGTGAGGTTTAGCTAGTTAATGAGTGGATAGTGGATTGGTTTGTAAATAATATTAATAAATTAAATTTATAATTAAGTTGAACGCCCAATATTTAAAAAAATATTTAAAGAGTTTAATTTAAAACAATTAAAGAAATGGTCATTTTGAACACAAAGGTTAATGGCAAGGGTTTGAAGCCAATAGGTGGATGAAGGGTAATTTTGTACCATTTTCAATACTTTAAGGGTATTTTAGGCCCTTGTCTATAGTATTTAAAATGTAACAAAATTCAGTCTTTTGTCTATTTCTGTTTAAAAAACTAATATTGTTTTTAAAAAAGTGATTTTCTTTCTCCATCTCTATAATTTGCCCCTCTCAAATCTTTCTCATTGTCTTTCATATTCAGCAAAACCAAGAAGGAAACTCAACTTTTTCTGTACTTCACAAAATAATCAAGATCAAAAAGAAAAAAGATTCTCTTCAAAAAACAGGACAGAGGACGATACACACATAAAAAATCATTGAACATTTCTAGTTTTTCTGATTCAAAAATATAAGCAATTTCTATTTTTCAAAATATAATATCTTGATTCTTTTAACATTAGATATTGTGGGTTGCAGCATAACATTGGAACCATGTTGCTTTGAAGTTTAAGTGATTGATCGTCCACACCCAATTATGATATTATCGATATTCAATTCATTTAAAGTATTTTTTTCCTTTTCACATCTGAGCACTTTAAAGTACCAAATAACCACTAAACAAGCAAAAAAAAAAAAAAAAAAGAAACTTAACAAAATGGTAAGAAAAAAACAACTTAAACCTGCAAAATTGCACAAAAAACAACCAAAAAAAACTGCTAAACCAGCAGCAAAACAGCAAAAAAATGCCTCCCCCCCCCTTTATCCAAAAAAAAACCAGAACAGTAGAAAATTGAAAAGAAGAAAAAAAACTCATGATTTTAGTAAAACAGAACGATAAACTAACAACAAAGACACCACAAAATAAGCAAAAAAAATAAAAACAAAATCTAGTCTCATTAAATCATCATAAAGCTAAAAAGTCTAGTGTCATTAAATCATCACAAAGCTAAAACATTTTTCATTAGTTTCATGCACAAGAACATAACAAATGGAGAACAAAAACTAGTCACATATATATATATATATATAAAAAAAAAGATAAAAATGTAATTCTTCGATGTTGCAACTTCATAGAGAAAATGGAAAGCTCTGATGTTGTTGGCTAGCTTGAGATGTACCTCTTCTAACCTGAAATAAGAAATTAAAATAATAAATATGAATAATTATACAAGTAAACTACAATTAAAATATTAAATATGAATAGTTATACAAGTAAGCTACAATAAAAAAAACATAAATATGAATATTTGAATATTCTTATAGGTAGCTTTTCAATATTTTGGCAACTTGATGCTTCCTCGACCATGATGGACTCCAAATTACAAAGGTAGTCCGTGAATTTCAATACCATCTGAGGAGAAATTACAAGTTCTACTATTGTGGCCGAGTTTACCACATTTTCTACAATCAACTGATTTTTGTTTCCATTTTAACTTCATCTTGCTAGCCCCTAACTCATCATCTTCTTTCTTTCTTAATTTTTGTTTCTTTTCTTTCTTCTTCTTATTCCAGTATGAAGGTGGAAATGGTGGAGGATTCGGTGACTCAGGCCATAAATCAGGGCCATTCATGGGTAATATTGAAACTCCATAAATTTTTTGATTATATCAACCTTGTAGCAATCATCACCATAGTTTAAAACCTCATCATTTTCAACCAAATCGAGGATATAACATGTTAACAAGAAACTCTTGATGATTCCTATTGCCTACAATTACAAGTTCTGTTATATAAGTCAACAACCCAATTATCACCTTCGACGGGCCCAATTACCTCATAGTTCCACATGTTCGACCTTTTGGGAATATAATTAGCAGCTTTCTTCGTAGTTTTGGTCAACTTCTTAATAGTAGGACAAATGTCATTCAAGTTCCATTTTCCAGCTTTCTCCCTATTCACATTAATTCTTTTCATGAGTAAGTTCCTAGTGGTCTCCAGAAGTTTAACAATTGGTTTTTCTCTTGAGTCAAGAATAAACTTACCAAAAACCTCACATTGGTTGTTCAAAAGAATGACACATTTAGGAAGAGTCAAGAAATGTGATCTTGACCATTCACTAGGCACTTTTGCAGAAAGCCATGCATAAGCATCTTTATCTAATTCAAACAAATCAGTCATACAGGCATCAAACTTGTCAATAGTTGTTGCTGAAGCTGCTTTCCAAAAAGCATTTTTTAAAGCCATTCTAGAATATCCAGCTCTCTTGAAATTGCTATGCAAATGTCGCACAAAAAATCTATGAGAAACACCAGGCAACACTAAATCAAAAGCTTCAATGAGCCCTTTTTGCGTATCTGACATAAAATTCCACAAGTATTGCTGTTCAATCTCAAGATCATTCATCAAGTAGTTTAAGAACTACTGCCATATATCTTATTTTCTTTCTCGACTATTGCATAAGCAATTGGAAAGATGTTCTTATTTCCATCCAAAGTAACAGCTGATAGCAATTGTGCCCAGACATAGTATTCTTCAGCCAACATCCATCGACCGCATAATCTTTCGACAACTAGCCTTAAATCCTGCTTTAAAAGCTGCGAACCAAATATAAAACCTCTGAAATCTCATTGGCTTATTTGGAATCTCATTTGGAGTTAGTTTCATGAAATCAGAAGTTCCAGAATTGGTTCGAACAATTTCATTGTAATAATTCCATAATATACCAATCCGATCATTTATATCTCTGTCGATCATTACAATAGACTTTTCCTTTTACCTTCTTGCTTGATACATAATCACATGCAATTGAATTCCCTACTCAATGTATCCCTGAATTATGATTATTTCCAATTCTTATTTGATTCAAGTCTATCAACATACTTCCTTGCAATCCAACTAGAATGTTTTGTTGTTATAGTTCCACCTAAAACAAGTGTGCTTGGAAACAAACGTCTTGATTTGAGAGGTACATATATTCCTTTGCATTAGTGATCCCAATATCCTCCACTTACAAGCATTAGTTCTGCATTTGGCCCTATCTCTTTCTCTGTCATCTTTGCTCCACCAAATTGACTTTCCTATTTTGGCTTGATTTGCAACCACGACTTCCTTGAATTCCTTTTTGTTACAAAATACCATTCCTAACTCTAGTTCAGGATTAAAGGCACCTATGTTAGGGTTGTGCTTTGGGAAGTTACAATCTTTGAATTCAGAATCGCAATCACTATTCAAACACTTTGTATCATCAAAATCTACACAATCTGAGTCACCCTAATCATTTTGCATCTTTCTATGCATCTCTTCACTTACATAATTTTGATTTCCATCACTTTTCTTCTTTTTCACAGTTATATAGATCCCAAAAGACTCAACAGAAGGATCAACACTTTTTACAAAATAACATATCATCCTCCTTCAAAGAATAGTCAGAATCATTAAAATCCTCATTGTCAAATTAATCACTGTGTGCCTATGTGTCATTTGACAGCAAAGAATTCTTCTTCATGTCATTTCTACTTTGATTATCATGATGATAAAAATTCAAATGTTCAAAATATATCTGAACTACTCAGTCCTTTGAATGTAAGTAACAACTTTAGCAGCTTCCATATTATTCCCCACTAATCGAACCTTATAAGAGCTTAAACCATACTTGTGCAAAAATACCACATATTCCTTGTCATAACCACATTGTTCCTCCATATTCTTAAAATCTATTAGATTAATCATTTCATTGTCGACATAGTCAAAATATTCAACTTTTCCACCTATTTAGCCTCTTGTCGAACTACACACATTTGATCCACCATGATGTACTTTAGTTGTGAAAAACGATGACTCATTCATAGAATCTGCACATGTAATATCAAGTTATTAACGACGTTAAAACTGTCATTTTTACAAATATAATACAAATCTGAATACATAAAGTCAACAAAGAGCAACAAGTTCATTATATATATATATATATATATATATATATATATATATATATATATATATATATATATATATATATATATATATATATATATATATATATATATATAAACATAATGTAGCTTTTTAAAATCAATAATATTTACAAATCGATATGAAAGACATTTTAAATTATATTTAAAATGTTTAAAATGTCTTGACTATCGATAATACAATAGTTGGGTGTGGATGATCGATCACTTAAACATTGAATCGACATTGTTCCAGCTAGTTGTTATGATGCAACCCGCAATATCTAATGTTTTTTAAGAATGAAGATGTTTTAGTTCCTGAAATAGAAAATTGGAAATATTTTTCGAATGAGGAAAACTAGAAATTTTCAATGATTTTTATTCCTTTACCTTGTTTGTGTATCACCCTCTGGCCTGTTTCAACTCTTGTTGAAGAGAAAATTTGTTCTTGATCTTGATTATTTTGTGAAGTTCAGAAAATATTGAGTTTTCTTCTTAGTTTTGCTTAATATGGAAGAGGATGAGACAGATTTGAGAGGGGCAAAATAGGGAGATGGGAGGGTAAAAATCACATTTTTGAAAATCAACATTAGTTTTTTTAGGTGGAATAGATTAAACACAAAACGGAGTCTAAAGGATATAAAATATTAACAAAAATTTTAAAACGGTATATATAAAATTTTATATTAACCAAAACGGTAAAATCTCTACATCAGCAGCGATTTATTTCACCAAAAAAAGCAAAATCGCTGCCTCTACAGCGATTTGGCAAAATGTGAACTTTTTTTTAAAAAATGAAATTACTACCTAGGCAGCGATTTTAAATTTTCGCTGCCTAGGTAGCGATTTTTTTTTTTGAAAAAAATTCACATTTTGCAAAATCACTGCAGAGGCAGCGATTTTGCTTTTTCCGGTGGAGTAAATCGCTGTTGATGCAGCGATTTTCCGTTTAGGTTAATATAAAATTTTATATACCGTTTGAATTTTTTGTTAATATTTGTACCCTTTAGGCTCCGGACTCGACTAAAGATTGGATTTTGTACATATTAAATACTAAAAGGATGTTGCTTGTTAACTACTATAGTACAACGATGTAATCTAAGTTTATTCTGTTAGGATCGAATCCACACACGCACTTGATGAATTAAGAACACAAGAACTTTCAGAGAAAGAGATGAGAGATCTAGAGAGAGAAAGAGAGAAATCAATATTTTGTGTTAACACCCCGTAAGTTCTTCCACGGCAATGGATATATATATTAATAATTCAGAGTATTTTAGGTTACAGAAAATAAATAAAAATAAATATTGCAGCCTAAAATTTGGAGACTGAGTCAGTCATCCAAAATCTAACAATTGTGATAACAAATACGAAATAAATAACATAATATCAATCAATATTCAATATCGGAATCTCCATAATATTAACATCATTATAGCTCTATTGTTATATGTATGTTAAAACTGAAAAATAAGTTATACAAAACTTCAACATAATATAAAAAAAAAAACTAATTTTCGTGACTGCTTGCACCTAGATAATAATATTTTTATATTTAATTTTGTATTCATTATATTAAATTAATATCCTCAAACGAATAAGTTAATGATTTGAATATTGTTATTACAATATATTTCTAATCATTACATAATACATGCATCATAATAAATATTTTATTATTATAAACACTTACTATAGTTTGTACTATCCACGCAACGCGCGAGTATGTGTAGTAGTTTATTTATAAAAGATGTGGAGATACGCCATTTGTTAATAGCCTTAGAATACTCATAAACAATGATTTGCTCACTTGATAAGATTCTATAAGAATTGGAGAATTTTTAATAATCTTCATAATTTGTGGGGTTTCAAATTATGATTAAAAATATGTAACACCCCTAAAAAAATTGAATTAAGACTCAAACCATCCTTTGTGGTGAGTTTGGCAAGGAATTTAAATTTCTTCAGTATTAAAGTCAGATTATAAGATTTATCCCCTTGAGTTATGAAAGAACTAAATTGGAAATAACAAAAATCTAAAATTTTGAGAATTAAGCTAAGTATGAGTTTTGGGTCAACTTCAACCGACCATAACTCCTAGAACAGGGTGATTTAGGTGTGCTACAAGATACCTTACGAAATATATTTAAATTATTTTTCCGAAGACACCGGGTTTGCTAAGTTTCAAGTTCGGATGAGTAAGATTTGACTTATTGAAGTAAGGTTTTCCAGATAATGAAAGTTAGCCAAAAGTAGTGAGGCGGATTTTATTTTTTTCCTTACCTAATAAGATTCAATTTATTTTTGGTAATATTTCAGGGGTGTAATTCTATTAGGGTCAGTTTTATAATCATGATATACTGATAGGGTTTTAGTTGAGAGTTCAATTGGTGAAAAGAAAAGAAAAGAGGAGAAAGGAGGAAGAATCAAAGCGTTCGTTTAGAAAATTCAAGATTTTACCAAGAACCTATTTTTTGAGGTATGTAAGTTTCCATAGTGTTGGGTTTGTTCACCCACGCATCAAAAATGTTATTTTCAGCGTAATTTCATTCTTGAAATTTAAGGATTTAAGTTATTGATGAGTTCTTGATAAGTGTTCTTGAAGTTTCTTTATCGATTAAGTTTTGATGTAAGGTTCTACTTGGGTCAACTTTAAACGACAATATCGATTAGAATATTAAGAGTTGCATGAGTGACAGCCTATCCATATAGATGTAGTTGAATCTTCTTTCTAACGCCACCAATTTCGCGTCAATTCAATTTTTGAGTAAAAAGTTATGACTATTTTATCAATCTATACAATAATGTTACGAATTAACCGACGGAAAAATATTTAAAATAGTTTTTTTGTATTTTTACCTCCAAGAAACTATGAACGAATTTATTGACTAATAAAAGGCTCAAAACAATCAGATTTTAATATTCACTAATGAAAATCATAATTTCTTCACATAGAGATTCAGGAAACTAATTTAAGAATCTCAAGAAAGGTTTTCTTGATTGTTTACCTTCAACCTAGGGTTTCAAGGCTTCCAATCAAGTTCTTCTTTAATATTCTTTAAGAATCACAATGATTCTTCAATAATATTTTTCGTCTAGGTATGTAAAACTATCATAGTGTTAGACTAGTTCGTCGTCACATCCTACATCTACCTTCAGATTACTAAAAGAGCAATCTTGGATACTTTTCTTAGTTTTGAGTATTCTTGAGATAAGTTAATTTTGAGTTCTTGAATTCATGTTTCTTGTAAAATTTCTACTCCTGATTATCAAATTGACATATTTTCATCATGTTATACTCCATTTCATTAACAAAAACTCTTGAATTTTTAATTCACATTCAAGAGAAAGTTAAGAGTAGAATTTACGAAAGCCTTTGAGTTCAATTGTGAATTCTTTGAGATCCATCACTGATTGAACTAAGTTTTGAGGAAATAAGTAAGAGAATGAGAAGATTTGTATACATGAGTTCCTTGTAGTTATGTAGACCTTCGAGTCGAGTCGTTCATGCCCATAAATTCTGCATGGACTTAATAAATTGAGTATCGTTGAGAGGAGTGGTATCTTCAAGTTCCAAGTCTTGAGTATTGAGTTCCTAATCCCCTTTGATTTTATATTTTTAATCATGAGACTATTACATGTTATCCATGAATTCCTTGAGTCAAATTGTTTGTGCTTATAATTCCGCATGTACTCTATAAGTCGAACAATGTTGAGATGAGAAGTGACTTTGAGTCCTTGAGTTGAGTAGTTCATGCTCATAATTCTGCATGAACCTCTGAGTTGAGCATTCTTTGAATCAGAAGTATCATTGATGTTCTTGGGTTCCAAGTATTGAGTTATATATATGGTTATTGAAAACCTTGAATTGAGTCAAATGTTTTCACCTTTAAAAGAGAAAATAAACCTTGATTTCTAAAGAGCCTTTGAGCTAGTTTTAAGTAAAGAGTAAATACTTTCACAATTAAAAGAGAGGGAATAGTATTGAGAATCGATATGGCGATGCAAGTTCAGATAATTCAAGTCTCAATAAACCATGTAGACATCATGCGTAGTAAAGAATCATACTTTTTAGATGAGTCCTTAAGATGATTTTAGCACAAGCTAGTGTATCCACTATGTTAAGCGTTATATATGACGACAAAGTATAGGACCTTTCTGGTAGCGTGGACAAGACGTTGTATCACACTTAGGCTCATAGTGGTGATTGTCGGCTAGAGAATCTCTCATGGAAACTATATTACTTTATTATATAAGTAAAGTTGAGTTTGTTATTGAATTTAGTTAATGAACCAAGTTTCATTTACTTTTTTATAAAGCTTTCCATATAATACATGTGTATTGTTGCTTTATATAGAGTTCAATATTTAGAGTTGAGCAGACAAAGTTGAGTATGATATCTTTAAGTTAAGTATCTTATTCTTAAGTTGAGTTGAGTTGAGTTGAAAAGATGTATGTATGTTTCATTTTTATCAAGTTCAAGCTTAATCACGACCCAAAACGAGCCGCGAGTGGCACCACACATTATCCTCCTATGTGAGCGAACCAACCAATCTAAACCCCAGTCATTTACCAATATTTCAACCATAATGAACAAAATACAATGCGGAAGACTTTAAACTCATTAGTATAACCAATAACAAACATTCTAAAATTTAATACTTATTATTCCCAAAATCTGGAAGTCATCACCACAAGAACATCTATCCTCAAATTACTAAATCTAAGAGTATCTAAGAAGCTAAAATAATTAAAAAAGCTAGTCCATGCCGGAATTTCGAGGCATCAAGACATGAAGAGGAAGATCCAGTCCAAGCTAGAAGAATAGCTCACCCTGAAATCTGGCGTGATGAAGACTGGCTAGAGTTGAGGTTGAGTTGAAGACGATGGTACGTTTGCTGCACTCCACAATTAACAAAAAAAAAACAAATACAAGTAGGGGTCAGTACAAGGCACAAGTACTGAGTAGGTATCATCGGCCAACTCAAAATAGAAAGCAATATATGTCAGATAATAACATAAAATCAACTAATATACTTAACAGGTGACAACAACAATTACCATAACCCTTGGTCACAACACAAGCACATCTATGAGGACTCAAGCCTCCACACCATACTCATTTGGGAAATAGGTTCTTTAGATTGAGTATATTGACATATTTCAAGATTCATTCTCTTTACTATCCTGGTGTCGGAACGTGACACTCCGATCCATCTACTATCCTGGTGTCGGAACGTGACACTCCGATCCATATACTATCCTGGTGTCGGAACGTGACACTCCGATCCATATACTATCCTGGTGTCGGAACGTGACACTCCGATCCATATACTATCCTGGTGTCGGAATGTGACACTCCGATCCATATACTATCCTGGTGTCGGAACGTGACACCGATCCTCTATTACTATCCTGGTGTCGGAACGTGACACCCGATCCTCTAATCTCATTACTTTAGTTCATCAAACCTTCTTTTATACCAAGGCATCATATTAACAAAGTAAATTTAGGATTTAAGATTCAACAGCCTCATCATGATATTCATCACAATTAGATAATCACATCATGCAAGCACACAATTAAGCATATAGAAGACTTTATAATACTACCCAAATCATATCATTCGCTATTAGAGTTTAATATCAGATAGCATAAACCATAACCTACCTCCACCGATGAATCGTGATCAAGCAAGCTAGTTCCCCAATGCTCTGCTGTCCTCTTCGTTCCTCTCTCTCTCGCGAGATCGTTTCTCCCTTTCTCTCTCTATTCTTTCTATTTTTCTTATTCAACCCTTTTTCTTTTACCCTAATTGTCATATGATTAAGTATAAAAGATGATAAAAGTAACCCACTATTATTTCAAGGTTATCTCTTTTAACCCCCAAGTAATTGAATTATTAACATAATTATCCACTAACTTTATAATTATAAGCATGAATAGTCCAAAACGCCCCTTAAAACTTTTAATAGAAATCTGACCCAGTCAGGGTTACACAGCCTGTGACGGTCTTTCATGACTGTGACGGTCCGTCCTGCAGGTCCGTCACAAAGTTCAGAAAGTTAATTCTGTCGAAGGATTTGTGTCGGTCCGTCGTGCCAACGACGGTCCGTCCTGCCATTCCGTCACAAAGTTCAGAGAGTCGATCTCAGTACCCAAATTTCAGAATTCTAAGTGTTTTGGAACGAGACCCCCTCGACGGTCCGTCGTGCCCATGACGGTCCGTCGTGGGATCCGTCGACCAAGACCGTTTTTCCAGAAATAAAATATGCTGCTCAAAACGACTAAACAGGTCGTTACAATAGATACCAATTTACCCATCGTTCGTCCTCGAACGATCACATGAAGAAAGACAAGGGCGAAAAGGAGTACCTGAATCTGTAAACAGGTGTGGGTATCTTTCTTGCATATCAGCCTCCTTCTCCCATGTGGACTCTTCAACTGGTCGATTCTTCCATTGAAATTTGATGGATGCACTCTCCCTTGATCTCAACTTGCGAATTTCTCTATCTAGAATGGCGACAGGCTCCTCCTCATAAGACAAATTCTAATTAAGCAGAATCGAATCCCAACGAATGATGTAGTTTCCATCCCCATGGTATCTTTTCAACATAGATACATGAAATACCGGATGCACTCCTGACAGACCTGGAGGCAAGGCTAATTCATAAGCCACCTCCCCTACTCACTTAAGTACTTCAATGGTCCAATATACCTTGGCTTAGCTTAGCTCTTTTACCAAACCGCATGACCCCTTTCATGGGTGAAACCTTCAGTAAAACTTGTTCACCCTCCATGAACTCCAAGTCTCTAACCTTTCGATCTGCATATTACTTTTGCCTACTATGCACCGCTAAAAGCTTTTCTTGAATAGATTTCACTTTCTCTAATGAATCCCTCAAAATATCAGTACCCCAAGGTCTAACTCAAATGCATCAAACCAACCAATGGGAGACCTACATCTCCTCCCATACAAGGCTTTGAATGGATCCATATCAATACTTGAATGATAGCTATTGTTGTAGGAGAACTCTGCTAAAGGTAAGAAGTAATCCCAATGGCCACCAAATTCTATCACACATGCATGAAGCATATCCTCCAACACTTGAATCGTTCGCTCAGACTGACCATCGGTCTGAGGGTGAAATGCAGTACTAAGATCCAACTTAGTACCTAATTCAGCATGCAATGTTCCCAAAACTTAGAAGTAAACTGCGTACCTCTATCTGATATGATGGAAAGTGGAACTCCATGCAATCGAACAATTTCTGAGATAGAGAGTTTGGCTAACTTCTCTGCATTGTAGTCACCTTGACCGGAATGAAGTGAGCAGACTTAGTTAATCTGTCCACAATTACCCAAATAGAGTCAAACTTTCCCAATGTCTTTGGAAGACCAACCACAAAGTCCATTGCAATTCTCTCCCACTTCCATTCAGGAATGGGCATTCTCTGAAGTGTTTCTCTGGGCCTCTGTGTGTTCGTACTTTACTTGCTGACAATTTGGACACTTGGCAGCAAAATCAACAATGTCCCGCTTCATTCTACTCCACCAAAAGTGTTGCTTTAGGTCACGGTACATCTTGGTTACATCAGGATGTATAGAATATCCGGAACTATGAGCCTCTGTAAGAATAGTGTGGATCAAATCATCAACACGGGGCACACATATACCCTTCCCTTAATTCTCAAACACCTTCCTCATCAATTATTGCTTCTTTAGCCTCTCCTCGCAACACCATATCCCGAATTCGGCTTGCTTAGTTTCTCATCATCAAACTCTTTTCCCTTGATCTTGTCAAGAAAAGAAGATCTTGTCTCCACACAGGCCAAAAATCCTCCTTTCTCTAGTATTTCCAGTCTCATAAAGTCGTTAGCCATGTTTTGGACTTCTTTAGCCAATGGCGTCTAACTAGAAACTTGTAGTGGGCTAAACTACCCATGCTCCCTGCTTTCTACTTAAAGCATCAGCCACACATTTGCTTTTCCTGGGTGATACAGAATAGTAATATCATAGTCCTTCAAACGTTCCATCCACCTCCTCTGTCTCAAATTCAAGTCTTTTCTGGTAAAGACATACTGTAGACTACGATGATCTGTGTAGACTTCACACTTGACCCCATATAGATAATGTCTCCATTGCTTTAATGCAAACACCACTGCAGCCAATTCCAAATCATGGGTCGGATAGTTACGTTCGTGCACCTTTAGTTGCCTTGAAGCATAAGCGATTACATTCCTCTCTTGCATTAGCACTGCACCCAACCCCGAATAAGATGCATCACAATAAACAATGAAATTCTTACCTTCCACTGGCAAGGTAAGAATTGGTGCAGTAGTCAACAAGGTCTTGAGTTTCTGAAAGCTTTCCTCACATTCATCCGACCATACAAATGGAAAATTCTGCTTAGTCAAGTTTGTCAATTGGGAAGCAATAGAAGAGAATCCCTTGACAAATCGACGGTAGTAGCTGGCTAAACCAACAAAGCTCCTCACTTCTGACACATTGTAGGTCTTACCCAATTCCTCACTGTTTCAATCTTAGAAGGATCCACCATCACTCCATCCTTAGAAACCACGTGCCCCAAGAAGGACACTGAATCTAGCCAAAACTCACAATTGGAGAATTTGGCATAAAGCATTTTCTCCCTTAATACTTCCAACACAATTCTCAAATGCTCCTCATGTTCCTTCTTACTGTTGGAGTATATCAGTATATCATCAATAAATACGATCACAAAGAGATCCAGATATGGCTTAAAAATCCCGTTGATCAAGCTCATGAAAGTAGAAGGGGCATTCGTAAGACCAAAAGACATTACTATGAATTCGTAATGCCCATACCTGGTTCGAAAAGTAGTCTTGGCACATTTGTTGCCCGTATTTTCAATTGATGATAACTGGATCTCAAGTCAATCTTAGAGAAGACACAAGCGCCTTGTAACTGATCAAACAAGTCATCAATGCGAGGAATGGGGTACTTGTTCTTAATAGTTACCTTGTTCAACTGCCGGTAGTCTATGCACATCCGAAAACTCCCTTCCTTCTTCTTCACAAATAACACCGGAGCACCCCAAGGGGAAGCGCTTGGTCTAATAAAGCCTTTACTTAACAACTCTTGAAGTTGGGCCTTTAACTCCCTTAACTCTGCTGGAGCCATTCTATAAGGGGGTATGGAAATGGGGCGAGTACGCGGCTCCAGATCAATGCAAAAGTCAATATCCCTATCCGGTGGCATACCAGGAAGGTCTGTAGGGAACACATCCAGAAACTCACGGACTATCGAAACCGACTCAATTGAAGGTACTAGGGTAGTATCATCCCTGAGGTGTGCCAAGAACGCTAAACACCCTTTACTAACCATTCTCTTAGCACGAAGAACGGAGATGATATGAACTGGAGTGGAAGTGTAGTCACCCTCCCACACTAACGGATCTGTCCCAGGCTTGGCCAACGTTACACTTTTAGCATTAAAATCTAAGATTGCAAAATTTGGAGAAAGCCAAGTCATACCCAGAATTTCATCGAAACAACCATTCTAAAATAACCAAGTCTACATGAGTATTGCTCCCCACAAAAGTCACCAAACAAGACCTAGATACCTTTTCAACTATCACAGCCTCACCCACCGAGTAGTAGAAAACACGAATAGGCATGTCAAGCAATTCACAATGTAGCTTAAGACCAGTAGCAAATTATGAAGATACATATGAAAATGTGGAGCCAGGATCAAATAATACATAAGCATGCAATCACAAACCAAAAGATTACCTGTGATAACAGCATCAGATGTCTCCGCTTCAGACCGCCTAGGAAAGCGTAACAATGGGCCCTATCACCTGTCTGCCCGTTGCCCCTACCATGTTGTGCTGTAGTGGCTCCAGTTTGCCCGTCACCCCGGCCGTTTTGGTGACCATCATTTCCTCGGCCACCAATCCTCCAGAATGACGGCCTCTTCCATGACCACCTCTACCTCTGACTATTGGGGGTCTGTAACTCTGTTTTGGACAATACCTCTTAATGTGTCCAGTCTCCCCACATCCATAACACTCTCTGGATTCAAGCATAGGTCTTGTGAGAATGACGAGGTCTGGGGATAACCTCCAAACTCAGACAAATGTTGACCGGTCTGCGGTGGACCCCCAACTACAGCCTGCAGTGAAGACTGAATAGGTTGGGCTGGATAACCTCCTGAACCCTGCCCTCTGGAGTAAGAACCATTAAACTCACCTCCCTTACGAAACCTTTTTATATGTCGATGCCATGGTGAAGTCATATGGCTTCACTCCCTCCACCTCTATCACGAAGTCTACCACTTCCTGAAAGGATTTTGCTGTAGCCGCTACCTGTAAGGTTGAAATCCGCAAATCTGACCTCAACCCCTTCACAAAACAGCGAATCCGTTCTTGTGGACTGAAACAAAGCTGGGTGGCATACCTAGATAATGAACGAAACTTAGCCTCATACGGGGTAACCGACATCCTGCCTTACTCTAGGCTCAAGAACTTATCTCTCCTCCTATCCCTCAAGGTCCGGGGGATATACTTCTCCATAAATAAGCTAGAGAATGACGCCCAAGTCATAGGTGGCGCCTGTGCGGGTTGACACTCAACATGTTGACCGCCACCACATTTTGGCATTCCCTGAAACTGATAGGTTACAACTCAATGCCAAATTGTTCCACTATGCCCATTTTATGTAGTAACTCATGACAATCAACCAGAAAATCATAGGCATCCTCAGATTCAGCACCCTTGAAGACTGGAGGTTTCAATTTCAAGAATTTACTGAAAAGTTCATGCTGATCACTTGTTATTATAGGCCCTGTAGTCAAACGAGGAAACGTGCCTATTTCCAATGAGGCATCCATGCGGGGAGCCTCAGCAGCGGCCTGTCATACTTCTGGAACTTGAGGTGCTGGTTCAGAAAACACTGGAGGTGTCTAGCCTTGATCAGATAACCTGCTAAGATAAGCAAGAACCTGATCAATCATCTCTGGGGTAGGTTGGGGTGGTAATTCCTCATTTTGCACTTACTCATTTTCCCCTTCCTCACCCTCTCTTTCTACTTCCTCAGTCGGTGGAGGAGTCACCGCCCTAGTACTAGATGGGCCAGGTGCTGGTCCTCTTCCTCTAGAGGACGTCCACCCCGCGACCTCTACCACGGCCTCTTGCCACTAATCCTCCTCGAGCTACAGCCCCAGGGCTGGCTCAGTTGCATCTTGTCTTGCCGGTGTTGGTGTTGGCGCAGTTGTTGCTCTAGTTCTAACCATCTGCAAAAGAGTGAAGATGGTCAGGTACCAATTCGTATCACCTAGATACCAATTGGATCCAAGTAATAGAACGAAGAAGAAAGAAAGAAAGAATGGAATTTTCCTAAAGTCTTATAGCCTCTCAAAGAAAAGTAAAGGCGTCCCCCTACCGTTCCTTAAGACTCTACTAGACTCGTTCTTGTGTGATGAGACCAACGAACCTAATGCTCTGATACCAAGTTTTTCACGACCCAAAACGAGCCGCGGGTGGCACCCACATTTATCCTCCTATGTGAGCGAACCAACCAATTAAACCCCAGTCATTTACCAATATTTCAACCATAATGAATAAAGTACAATGCGGAAGACTTTAAACTCATTAGTATAACCAATAAACAACATTCTAAAATTTAATACTTATTATTCCAAAATCTCGAAGTCATCACCACAAAACATCTATCCTCAAATTACTAAATATAAGAGTATCTAAGAAGCTAAAATAAGTAAAAATCTAGTCCATGTCGGAATTTCGAGGCATCAAGACATGAAGAGGAAGATCCAGTCCAAGCTAGAAGCAATAGCTCACCTGAAATCTAGCGTGATGAAGACTGGCTAGAGTTGAGGTTGAGTTGAAGACGATGGTACGTTTGCTGCACTCCAAAATTAACAAAGAAAAACAAATACAAGTAGGGGTCAGTACAAGGCACAAGTACTGAGTAGGTATCATCGGCCAACTCAAAATAGAAAGCAATATATTTCAGATAATAATAAAATCAACTAATATTTTAACAGGTGACAACAACAATTACCATAACCTTGGTCACAACACCAAGCACATCTATGAGGACTCAAGCCTCCACACCATACTCATTTGGGAAACAGGTTTTAGATTGAGTATATTGACATATTCAAGATTCATTCTCTTTACTATCCTGGTGTCGGAACGTGACACTCTGATCCATCTACTATCCTGGTGTCAGAACATGACACTCCGATCCATATACTAGCCTTGTGTCGGAACGTGACACTCCGATACATATACTATCCTGGTGTCGAACGTGACACTCGACCCCATCCATACTATCCTGGTGTCGGAACGTGACACCCGATCCTCTATACTATCCTGGTGTCGGAACGTGACACCCGATCCTCTAATCTCATTACTTTAGTTCATCAAGCCTTCTTTATACCAGGCATCATCATTAACAAAGTAAATTTAGGATTTAAGATTCAACAGCCTCATCATGCTAATTCATCATAATTAGATAATCATATCATGCAAGCACACAATTAAGCATATAGAAGACTTTATAATACTACCCAATACATATCATTCGCTATTTAGAGTTTACTATTAGATAGCATAAACCATAACCTACCTCCACCGATGAATCGTGATCAAGCAAGCTAGTTCCCCAATGCTCTGCTGTCCTCTTCGTTCCTC
This sequence comes from Solanum peruvianum, assembly GCA_027705065.1. Classification (NCBI taxonomy): domain Eukaryota; kingdom Viridiplantae; phylum Streptophyta; class Magnoliopsida; order Solanales; family Solanaceae; genus Solanum; species Solanum peruvianum. The sequence goes on from JAKWJD010000646.1 coordinate 44,381, forward strand.
TCTCTCTCGATCGATCGTTCTCCTTTCTCTTCTATTCTTTCTATTTTCTTATTCAACCCCTTTTTCTTTTACCCTAATTGTCATATAATTAAGTATAAAAGATGATAAAAGTAACCCACTATTTATTCAAGGTTATCTCCTTTAACCCCTAAGTAATTGAATTATTAACATAATCCACTAACTTTATAATTATAAGCATGAATAGTTCCAAAACGCCCCTAAAACTTTTAATAGAAATCCGACCCAGTCAGGGTTACGCAGCCTTGTGACGGTCCGTCATGACTGTGATGGTCCGTCCTGCAGGTCCGTCACAAATCAAAAAGTGAGAGAGTTAATTCTGTGGAAGGATTTGTGACAGTCCGTCGTGCCAACGACGGTCCGTCCTGCCATTCCATCACGAAGTTCAGAGAGTCGATCTCAGTACCCAAATTTCAGAATTCTAAGTGTTTTGGAACGAGACCCCCTCGACGATCCGTCGTGCCCATGACGGTCCGTCGTGGGATCCGTCGACCAAGACAGTTTTTCCAGAAATAAAATCTACTGCTCAAAACGACTAAACAGGTCGTTACATCATGCTCGTACATTCCACCTTCTATGCCATTTGGCCTGAATTTTTGATGATGCAGACATAGGTATTCAGGATCATCAGTAGGAGCTTCGTTGATACATCCGTGAGTTCGAGTAGCTATGGTGCATCCCTGCTTCTAGAGGATTTCATTTACTTTTCAGTTTAGTCAGGATGTCATGGGTCTTGTACCGACTTCGATCCTTGTCATTTAGAGTCTTTATAGATAATTAGTAAAGTTGAGAAGTCTGTATCATTTATTTTATTAAATGTTTTAAAGAATTAAGTTGCCTAGTTTAGGTTGAGTTCAATATAATTATTTTATTCTGAGTTTTTCATTTGAGTTAAAATTTTGTATTTTAGTTTCCTGAATTTTATTCGATTTTAAGTTTTTCTGGCTTGAGTTAGTCTTTCTCTTGTATTCAGCTAGGATGATGGTCGCTTGTGGACCGACAACAGTTCTCGAGTGTCGGCAATGTCCAGGCTGTAGGTTAAGATCGTGACAAACTTCGTATCAGAGACCAAAGTTCACGAGTCCTAGGGTATCTAATTAGCCATGTCAGTTGGATCTTGCTTATGGTTCTGAGGGACCATTTCTATAAATGATGTACTACAGACATTTACTCTTACTCGTGCAATAAAGAAATTTCATAGAGATTTATTCTAACTTGCGTGTTCGTAAATTCATTCATTTGACTACACATCATACTAGAGGTGCTAAAAAGTAAGTTAGTCCTTTGTAAGTGGGTTACTATTAGCAAAAATATTGAGGAAGTCATGAGACTCCAGAAGGGCTTGAGAGAAGTCCAAAAGTTAGTTAACAATTGAGTTTTAGAGGAATGCACCGATTATTTTATGAATCATGCATTTCAATTAAAAGTGAGTTGTACTCTCTCTCTCTCTTCTATATGCCTTTTTTTTTGTTTAGATCGTTATGATAAAGTATGTGTAGAAGTTGGGTAAGATTTGTAACCCCCAATCCTACACCCTGGACATGGATAGTACTCGGAGACCATTGCTAGCCCCAAGTGAACTCTTGGATTGACTTTCTTTACTCATGGGAACACTTAAACATAAGATGTATAACTCATGAAATAACTAAAAAGGAAATAATGTATCAAAAATGACAACTTAAATCTTAAACATATACAACTGAAATGAATGTCAAAAGAGCTAATACTATTGATCTATGAAACCTCTAAAATAAATAGGGATGTTTGGACAGGATCCCCAATCATCTTAACAACTAAACTAAAAACAAACGACTCTGAACTACTCACTAGATCAATGGTATGCCAGATGCTGATCCTAGTTACCTGCATATATATTATAAGATGATGCAGACCAATTGACATTAGTATATTTAATGTAATAGTATATTAGATGGAATGCTAAAACAACTTAAGTTTGAAAGAGAATAAGAAGAAAACACTTAGATTGGCTCTGCTCAACTCATGGATACTCCTTCAGTATAATGCAGTAAAACACATGCAATATATATATAAAGCTTAAAAGCAACTGAAAAACAATATTAGTTTATTAAAGATAAAGTAATAACATACTTAATTTTACTCATTTAATGTAATATTACTTCTAATGAACAACCATCACTATGAGCCTAAGTGACGGTACAAAGTTTTACCTCACGTTGCCGAGGACCATCCTATACCTTGTCATCGGTATAGGAACTTACTTAACTTAGTTGATCCACTAGCTTAACTTAACTGATCATCTAAAAAATATGATCATTTAATGCCCATGATGGCTAAATGATTTATAGAGACTTGTGTTATTATGAACTTGCGTCCCCATATCGGTGCTCAATACTACTACCTGAATATACTTTGCTTATATCTTGTTAAAACAACTTTTTTTCTCTAGGTTGAAATAATTGCTCAACCTTAGCTTTAAAAGCTCGCTTGGAATCAATGTTCCCTTTTGTTTCCCAAAACTCTTTTGGGAAATCTCAGTTTCTTCTTATCATAAATGTTAAAATATTTTTAAAATCTTAGGGAATACTTAGTTCCCTTATAATTTTTTCAGAAATAAACTCAACACTTTACTCTTTACTTAGCTTGAAACTTTAGTCTTAAAACAACTCTTAAAGAAGTTCCCTTATAGGTTTTGAGAAATGAACTCAAGTCTTTAATATTTGCTCAACTTGAAACTTGAATCTTAAAAACAAAGTTAAAACGTTGCTAAAGACACTTGAAAACTTTTAAGAACTTTATTTTGACATGCTTATTAATTTCTAGACATGAATATTAGCATATTTTACTTTGATCTTAACTTTTCTTGAATTAGATTATGTATTAGAGGTTCATGATCTCATGTTTATAGATGATTCTATGATGTTTAGATGTAGCTTAGAGTGTTGGAATCAACTAAGAAACATGGGTACATCACTTAGGAACTAGTTTGAAAAGGTGGGGGAAGAATGGAGTGAACTGGCATCCTTGGCGATCTAAGAGGCGTCGGAGTCCAGGCCCTAAACTTTAGAGGCCAAGTTGGGATTCTATGGTTGGCATGGTGCGCCGAGTCCTACGGATAGAGATTGTCCTTTGGGGCTATGGGAGACGCCCCACCTTAACCCATGTACCCATGTGTTCTCGACTTTTCTTCTTCATTTTCATCTCTAAACCCTCTAAACATCCATAGTTCTTTTCCCAAAAACTTAGGATCATTATCACCCTCAATACCACATAGATTTGACTTAAAAAACAACATAGAACATGAATCAAATAAACATTATGCATTCAACAACTCAACCAACAAGAATTCGATAATGTTCTTCAAGAACTTCACATATTAACATGTAAGCAACTCACCAATCACTGAATTGAAACAAGTTTGGTGTGTAGGTGAACTGACCCAACACTAAAAGATATCACATACCTCTATAGGAATCACCACTGACGAATTCCACTTGCAAAGCTTGGCGTTCTTGGTTAATCGTTGACTTCTTTCTACCTTCCTCTTCTTTTCTCTCTTCTCCGAACCCTAAGCGTAATTCTTACTTTTTCAAACTGAATAAATTTAATTTTTACCCCAATAAATCCCTGAAAAAGAATTAAATAAATTAGGTAAGGAAAACAAAACTTTAACCTTTCCAAATCCAGATTGGACTTTTCTTAATCCAACAACCCAACTTCCAGAAGTTGTATCTCACTCATACGATATCGAAATTGCGCAAACTCCGAGGCGTTGGAAAGATTTTTCTAAGGCATAATCAACCATATGTGGAACTTCTCCTAAATCATCCTGAACTAGAAGATATGGTCATCTGAAAATTACCAAAACACATTTTCCTAACTTAGAAAATTTTCCAAATTTTTCTTATTGTTTCCAAAAATAAGTATTTCAAGATTTTAACCTCTTTTCTAGTGATTTCTAGTTGCGAGATTCTAGAATATCTCCCTATTTGGAACATTCTTCCTGGAATGAAGTTAATCTTACTAGACTTAGGGTAGCAACATCAAGTTTAAACACCCACAAGCAATTGCAACCAAACGACATACTTTCTCAAAATTTAAAGAGTACTAAGAAGAAAATTAGTAACTTGGTCTGCACTTTCTCCAGATTTGAAAAGATGTGGATATCTATATTTCATACCCTTTTCAGCTTCATTAGAATCTTCTCTAACAAATTGGTTCTTCCAAGGACCTTAACTAAGGCTATCTCTTTTGCTCAACTTGAAAACTTGGTGATCTAGGATTTGCACCGGAATCTCCTCGTAATACTTTTTATCCTTGATCTCAATATTCTCTATTGGAATGCTCAATGAAGTATCACGCCCTGAGCTCCCCCGAGAAGCAGACACGGAACCTAGGACCACAAGTGATCCCAAGCTAACATTGATGGCATGATCATGAGCATACTAAAGATAATAAACTGTGCGAAAGCTAAATCATACTTAAAATGAAAAGATGGGGAATACCCATATTCTATAACTGAGATATTTGAAAACATGAGTTTAATACAAAAGAAATATTACTCAATACTAAGTTGAATCTAACTATTTCTGAAAATAGCCTCTAAACTAGACTAGAAATACTGGGACCAGCCCCAGCTAAATCTAGCAAAAACTGAAACTAAATAACTAAAGACTGAAATGAAACTCATGACTATTGTCCTCAGAGAATGAGGACTCACCACTGAATCTGTTGAACTGGAGATTGAGAAATCGATCTATGCGTGATCTGGATGCTGAGAACCTTAACCTACATCACGAGAAGATGTAGTGCATGTATGCGTCAGTACTTGAAAGGTACTGACAATGTAGGATAGAGTAAAGCTGAAATAAAATATAACTGAACAAGCACAAAAACAAGTATAATAATATGAACGTGATGTGCTGATTTCTGAGCTAACTAGATGCAATGACCAATTTATAGCATGCTGAAACTGAATACTGAATATATTGATAAAAGGTCAATGCAGAGAGTCTGATTGAACTGTGGAGCTACTAATAACCATAATAAAAAACCACATGAGCTAAATGTGGAGTCTGATGTATACGCCCCATCGAGAGGACCTATTACCCCCTGCCAAAGGTATAAAGGCATGCTGGTGTGATCACTAACTGATTTCCCACAAAGGAGACTTACAACCTACTCGACAAGTAGATCTGGGACTATTGGGTACGCTAAACCCTAGTCCAACTCGGTATTATGCTACTCCCAATGAATTATGTAAATTAACTGATTATATCTGAATTTCTGTAAATACTGGATAGCTAAAAACTGAACATGCAAACTGAGAATGCAACAATAATCTGGTAAATATGCATTTATAACTGAGGCATGTATATTTGAAGTGTCTGAAATATATGACTTAGAATGTGTAATTCAAGAACTAAAGAAATACAAAGCTAGGGTTCTGAAATTCATGCGATAATCTGAGTAATAACATGATAATATGATTTGGAACATATATTTAATAAATTCATGAAGTTATATCAAAGTTCTAGAACCCTTTAATCATGATAAGAGAATCAAGAACTGACTAAACTAAGGACCCAAGGTGAGGGGAACCCACTAGTGAAATCCCACATACTTGGTGATGAAATCCACGGAAAAATACTTAAGTTTTGGGGATGGAACTGCTGGAGCTTGTGGCGTTCATGAACTAGGGTTCTTGAGCTTTTTTCTCCTCTCTTGCTTCTAATTTTCTAAGTTTTGATTTAATGATTTGACTTGGATATATTTTAATTATGTTTCTAGGTTTAAACTAACTAAAATATGATGATTTATGGTCAAAACGACGTAACTTAGGGTTTAAATGGAGTGGAAAAGGTCAAAAAGACCCCTGGGAAGGTTACTGTCGGGCCTCACGACGGCCAGGACTGGTGGTCCGTCGTGCGCCCGACGCCTCGTCATTGAGTCCATCTTGAGAGCCTGTTCGACAGGCCTTTACAAAAATGGGCATAACTTTTTACTCAGAGGTCTGATTTTAGCAAGGTTGGTGGATATGGAAAGATAATTCAATTATCTATCTGTGTGTAGGTTATGGAGACCTAATTCATTTTGTGCTAAGAGTTATGATCATTTTAAGTTTATCCAATTGCATTTCCCCTTAATTGTGTACAAATTTTCCACCTACGGACCATAGGTCCAGCTACGACAATGTTGGTCATCCATAGCTCTTGTAAGAGATTGGTTGAAGGGAGTCTTGATTTATGGTCATGGACTACGAACCTTCGTTTGACCTACGGACCGTAAGTCCATCCGTTGTCCAAGACTTAACCAATTTTTCTAGGCTGAAATTTTTGGGAGTTTCTGATCCCATTGACGGTTATGCAGGACGGACCGTGGTTCAGGCTATGGTCCATCGATGCCACCGTTGGTAGCACCTGCAGATTTTTCTGAAAAATTAAGTTTTGGTCTGTTTTGGCTACGGGATATTACATGAAGGATCACTCATGAACTTCTTCTACGTGGATACATGAAATACCAGATGAACCATTTCTAACTCTTGTGGTAGATCTAACTCATAAGCTACATTATTCATTCTATTAGATATCCTATAAGGTTCAATATACCGAGCATAAGTTTCCCATCTTGCCAGATCTCATAACACCTTTCATGGGAGAAACTTTCATGTAAACTCAATAATCTACTTCAAACTCCAACACTCTTCTTCTAACATTTGCATAGGATTTTTGATGACTCTGTGCGCTTATCAACCTCCATTGAATCAGTTTCACCTTCTCCATAGCTTGACGAATTAGATTGGTCCAATCAATCAACCAATAGGAGATCTGTATCTTGTTTTATAAACAGCTCCATAAGGAGTCATTTGGATGTAAGAGTGGTAACTGTTATTGTAAGAAAATTCAATGAGAAGTAGGCGATCATCCAATTTCTCTTGAATCAATCACACAAGCCCTCAACATATCTTCTAAGGTCTGGATAGGGTAATGTGCTTGCCTTTGAGTTTGAGGGTGAAGAGCAGTACTCAAGTCCACCTTTCAACCAAAAGCTTTCTGAAAAAGATTTCAAGAATTATGTAGTAAATGTTGTGACTCCATATGAAATAATGTAGATCTGAATTCATTGATGTCTTAGCACTTCATGAATGTAAAACACATAGAAATAATCCTCTTCTAAATGGATAGTCTTTACTGGTAAAAAGTGGTCTGATTTTGTCATTCTATCGATAATCACCCGCATGGAACCATGCTGCCTGCAAGACGTTGGTAACCCTGTGATAAAGTCCATATCAATAATCTCACACTTCCACCTGGGGCGCTCTGGTATTGTTTGTGAGGAAGAATGATGGTTTTTTTAGTATGTGTAAGGGATTACCGTCATTTGGAAAAGGTTACAATCAAGAACAAGTATCCTTTTCCAAGGATTGGTGATTTATTCGATCAACTTCAGGGTGCTTTCAATTTCTCAAAGATTGACCTCAGATCAGGCTACCATGATTTCAGAGTAAGGGAATGTGATATTCCAAAGACAACATCCAGAACCTGTTATGAGTTCTTGGTCATTTCATTTGAGTTGACTAATGAAATAACAACATTCATGGACCTTATGAACAGGGTCTTCAAACCTTATCTATATATGTTTATTATCATCTTCATTTATGACATACTAATGTATTCGAGGAATGAAGAAGATCGTGCTAGTCACCTCAGAATAGTCCTTAAGTCTTTGAAAGATAAGAGAGTTGTATGCCAAGTTCTCTAAATGTAATTTTTTTGGAGTTTGTGGCGTTCTTGTGCCACTAGTTTCCAGCTATGGATTAGAGTTGATACTCAAAAAATTTAGGCAATGCATACTTGGCCTAGCCCACATCTCTAACTGATATTAGGAGTTTCTGGGTGTTGATAGCTATTGTAGAAGGTTAGTAGAGGATTCTCATATATTTCATCCCCTTTGATGAAGTTGACTGAGAAAATAGTGAAGTTTCAATGGTCCGAAGTTTGTGAGAAAAGATTTTAAGAATTGAAAAAGTGTTTGACTACTGCCCCAGTGTTGACCTTACCAGAAGGTACTCAAGGTTTTATGGTGTATTTTGATGCATCTAGAGTGGGTTTGGGTTGTGTATTAATGTAGAATGACAAAGTTATAACTTATGCTTCCATACAATTGAAAGATTATGAGAAGAATTATCCGATCCATGACTTTGGGTTGGCTGCGATAGTATTCACCTTGAAGATATGGTGTCACCATTTGTATGGTGTTCATGTTGATGTATTCACTGACCACAAGAACCTACAATATGTTTTCACTCAGAGGGAGCTCAATATCATACAAAGAAGTTGGTTAGAATTGCTCAAGGATTACAATGTGAGTATTTTTACCGCCCAGGTAAGGCAAATGTTCTTGTGATGCCTTAAGCAGATTGCCTATGAGTAGTACGCCCACCTTGAGGAAGAGAAGAAAAAACTATCTAGAGATGTGCATAGATTAGAACTCTTAGAAGTCCGACTCATGGATTCCACAGAGGGATTAATAGTGTTGATGAATGGGGCTAAGTCTTCACTAGTGTCAAAATTAAAAGGCAGGCAAGACCAAGATCCCATTTGCTTGAATTAAAAGCAAATGTTCATAATCAAAGGTATTATCTTTTCAACAAGGCGAAGATGGTGTCTTGAGATATCAACGTAGATGTGTGTACCAATGGTGGATTGACTCTATGAGAGAATCTTGGAGAAAGCTCATAGGTCCAGATATTCCATTCATCAAGGTTCCATAAAAATTTATCGTGACTTGAGGGAAGTATATTGGTGGAATGGTATGAAGAAGGGCATTGCAGAGTTTGTTATTATGTTCACAAAATTGCCAACCAAGTCAAAGTAAAGCACTATAGGCCTAGTGGTTTGGCTCAGAATATAGAACTTCCAGAATGGAAGTGTGAGATGATTAATATGGATTTCATTTCTGGCTTACCAAGGTCTCACAGGTAACATGATTCTTTTTGGGTGATTGTCGACTGAATAGCGAATCAGTCCACATTTTGTCGGTAAAGACTACTCATTCACCAGAAGATTATGCTATGTTCTATATTCAAGAGGTTGCAATACTTAATGAGGTTCCGGTCTCCATTGTTTCAGATAGAGGTGCACAATTTACTACACAATTTTGAAAATATTTTTTGAAAGGCTTGGGTTCAATGGTGACTTAAGTACTACCTTTCATCCTTAGACAGATGGGTAAGTAGAGTGCACTATTTAGACATTAGATGATATGTTGATGGCATGTGTGATTGATTTCAAAGGAATTGGGGTCATCACCTACCTGTAATTGAGTTTTCCTACAACAATAGTTACCACTCTATCATCAAAATGAGACCATATGAAGCTCTTTATGGGAGAAGATGCAGATCCCACATTGGATGGTTTGAATTATGTGAAGCAGGGTTGATGGACCAGATTTATTTCACTAAGCTATGGAGAAGGATAAAGTGATACAAGAGAAGTTTAGGACGGCACAAAGCCATCAGATTTCCTACAGGGATGTTAGAAGAAGAGAACTAGAGTTTGAAGCAGATGATTGGGTTTACTTGAAAGTTTCACCCATGAAGGGTGTTATAAGGTTTGGTAAAGGGGAAGATGAGTCCTCGGTAGATTGGAACTTGAAGAATATTCAAGATAATTTGCAATGTATATTATGAGTTGTAGCTACCACAAGAGTTAGCAACGGTTCATAAGGTATTAAATATCTCCATGTTGAAGAAGTGCATGAGTGATGCTTCTTTGATCATACCAACCAAAAATATTGGGATCAACGATGACTTGTCTTATCAGGAGATTCCTGTGACAATTCTAAATCACCATGTTGCAAGTTGAGAACAAAGGAAGTTGCGTCATCAAAGTCCTTTGGAAGAACTA